>CALNHX010003060.1:0-160039 GCA_940337035.1 Agriotes lineatus
GATTTTTTTTTTCGTATCTCGCTTCGCTTTCAAGAAAAAATTAAGCCCATATTTTTGCACTCCTCTGAACTTATTAAGACAAAAACTAAAATGCTCCAATATCTCACAAACCCATCAGCCGATTTTAGTGAAACTTTTAAGGTTTATTGATGCTATTAAGGATCATGTTTTGGCGTACTTAGATTTAAATTATTTATTCCACGAGCGGCCGGGATTTTTTTTTAAGACTTTAAACACCCTGTATCTCGGAAATGAAGCGTTTCCGGACCCATGTTTATCAAGACTTGTTTGTTTGTATTGATCAGATGTATAAGTGGGTAAAATATTTTACCCTTTTTTTCATCACCCTGTATATGACTATTTCACGAATGATGAACGTTGTGTATTGGCTATCTAGAACGTGTAGAGCTGCAATTTATAATAATTATTATTTAGTAATTTCTCAGTAATTTTTCAATTTAGTTTGACACCTGCAACCAATTTTGGGAAATTATAAAAAGAAGATAAACAATTATTACAAAATCCTGAAAACTCGAAAAAATATCAGACTTAATAATTAAATTGAGTTTTAATTAGAATTGTAGGTATAATTTAAGTTTTATTTAATATTGTTAATTTAGTTTAGATTTTTGTGAACGAGGTGTTGACAGAAAAGAGAATACAAGAAAATTCATCTAAAAGTGGAGTTAGTCTTTAATTAACATATAGTAATACGTTTAGGATAGATTTTAAAAAAATCTAAATAATTGTATTTTTTTTATATATATGACAGATGTTCAGATTTATTTTATTTACAGATCACCAAAATTAACGGTGTTGCAGTTGTTCTTGCCACAGAAATAGTGTCTGTGTTTTTTCCTTGGTAACCTAAACCACAAAAATTTTGATCTTTTGAGTGGCCACTCTTCGTTTGTTATTTAAAATTTTTGGTTTCAACAAAGTTGCCAGCATACTCTTTTTCTATTAAAAATTTCCTTGTCAGCCTAGTAATTGACAAAAAGCAATGCTATAATAAAAGTACTAAAAACAGAGTAATTAATTTTTTGAACGTTGGCAACCATATGTATTTCGTTCCGTGAACATATCGAACTGTCAATAGCTGCATAAAATACTGTATGATACCTCGTTTATAAGAAATTTTGTTGCACTTACTCCTTTAGGGCACTCCTCGCTTGAAACGATAAGGAAGCTGACCTGCGATTGATTAATTAAAATAATCGATGGTAGTAAAAAATTGCAGATCAACCCTCAGTCATTTGATAAATCCTTTCTGTTTAGGCTATTGAAATCACAAAAAGCGTGAATGCTCCTCTTACAAAGGGTCAATACACATTAAAATTGCAGCTTTAAACATTAATCATAATTAAATATATGCGTAAAAGTTAAAATATGAAAAAACAAGAGCATGTATGAATTTGAGCTTTACTGGTTAATAATAACGGTAAGCGTAAATATACATTTTATCTACAAATAGTTTTAGAATAAAAGTTCCAGGTATTGAAAATAATTTAATACAACGTAATCTTGAAATGGCCGGTTCAAATTTAGCTTTTAACACTAAACTCCACTTTCCAGCACCCATTACTTGCTGACAGGAAAAAAATGTTGGTCAGGGGTTGCTACACCACGTAGTTAGGAGCACCTAAGATGCGCCCGTAATTGGAGCAGAACCATGTTCCCAATTGCAGTAGTTAGGATTAGCCGGTGTTGAGAATTATAACAGGACGGCGGCCTTGCTTTCTAGATTAAATTGTCGGATAAAACCGTCAATCCAAGAGTTAAGAGAATGCAATTAATATGGGAATACCAAAACAGAAAACCGCCATCGTACCTGATATAATCAGCCCTTAAAAACACAATGCTCAGAAAAATTGGTTGAGCGCACATAATTTGACTTATAAAAACCACCTTCAGCCACACCAAACACGGCGGCCGAGGTGAGAAGACTAAGTGCCTCGGGCGAAAAATTCGTTTCCAAAGGAAAGGCATTACAACGGCCTCCGATAACAGATAACGCGGGTCAAAAGAGCATCGCTCGAACGAAAGGAACTCGAACCAGGTACAAAATGCGCTGCTTTAGAAAAATTTAAGAATTAGAAATGCAAAGGATTATAATTCAAATAAAAATATACAGGTTAGGCCTGAAATAATTGGATAAATGCCGAAACAATTAATCGGAGCCAAAAAATTGTTTCACGCTTCGCTCGTCGTACCCTAAACTCGTGCGTGCTACAAAATGCTTCTTATAAAACTGGTATCATAATATACTATTAAACTACAATTTTAAGACTATTTTGTTTTATAAAATTACTGTACGAATTTATATATGTTCTATGAGTACCTACAATTATCTCATTTTTTTGTATAAATATTTACGTTATTAAAACGTACTACTCAATTTCTGATACTATATTAGCCGTATATGTAATGGTTTATGTTTTACGCCCATATAGTAAATAAAAGCGTACCTCATTACGAATACATATGTGTTTGGGCTCGTAGTAACCAATCCATTAAAGTGAACTGTGTGTTAAAAGCGACGGGTAATATTATTAATTCTTTTCATGGAACTTTTTCGTTCGAGAGGGCCTTTTCGACGACCATATTCGCGAGTCAGCTTAACTTGTAGTTTTGCTGGAACATTGATGGAACTTTTTTATGCAGTATTAGTGTTAGTGAAGTTACAACTTCGATTCATCGGTATTCACCGTTATTTATGTTTGTTTGTGTCATTAATCCTGCTATGCTTTATTCTCGTCATTATGAATAAACGTATTGCCACTAGCCAATGTTGTTTCTTCCTTTGGGTATTTATCATCTCCTTATAGTATGTCTTTCGTTTTAGCTCCTTTACTCAGTGTTGCTCTGCGGAGCCAATTACAATAAGTTATTAAACCAGTATGTGTATCTGTTAAATCATTATTGCTCATATTAGTAGATGAACTAATTTCGTACTCTTTATGCCCACAACTTCTCATCGGATTTCCGTTTGAGCTAGTTGTTTGGAATACAAAAAATTACGACGTTGCTATAGGGCATTTTCGTTAATGTTACATATTGCCTAATATTTCTGTGACTAATTCGCCAATATAGGTGGAACACTCTCATATTTTTTATGAATGTAGATATTCAATCATGTTAAAAATTAGTTAAATTTCGTTTAAAAATTCTAAAGCAATTCGTTGGCTTATCAGCTCAAGAATGTGATGTAATCGAGAGGCAACCATTGTGGTCTGCACGACTATGTAGGTCACAGATAACGTTACACCACACTATTCAGCAAAATCCATCTATAGCCACGGGAACCAACTGCGAAGTTTTGATGAATAGTAATTTTGTGTTTGTCTTTAATAATTAGGTCATCAAATATTACTAGGCTAGCAAGTGCTTGTCAATATTTCCTTTAAGCTAAATATTTGAAATTTTATATGCGGATGGGGCCATAATTATATATAACAGCAATGAGATAATATGAACAACAAAATAGAATGGATGTTGTAAATTGTTTACCAATGGTATAGAACATATGTCTAAAAACGATGATAAAAATACAATCAATTTTGTTATAACCTCAAGACAAAAATTTAGTGGGTAGTTTTTATATCATTCCAATTTTCCCCTATCGTAATATGATTTGTACATTTGAACTTAGCAAATAACGTTACCTGAAATCAAATGAAATCTAATACAGAAAAATGTTTGCTTAACTATATTGGTTTTCTAAAAACAGTTTATGATCAAAGCAGACAGCCCAAAATGTTGGATTGATTCTTCTTCCCAAAATGTTCTTCGAGGGATTACTATGTTATAGTTAAATTATCTTAATTAGTTTACCTTTTTGTTTTAACCCCTATCTGCAATAAACCCTAGAAATTACAAATATATCCAAAATTTATTTTAAATTACAATACAAGTCAAACAGACTATCAATATCTAGCAGCACTTTCTACTGTAGATGAATTTGCAGACTGCGATGCTATGTTTTCAGCGCTCTCTTTCTTCTCCATTGTCATAGCAGGTTCACTGAACGACACTGTCCGTAACTCTGAAGCAAATGTTAAAATGTACCCCATGGTACAAAACACTACAATCCATTCTGTAATTGTACTAGTAATGTGGAACTCATATCCTCCATCATCTTTGTCCCACTTAGTTATGTCTTTTCCTAAAAGAAGAACATATAACTTTAAACATTAAATAATTTACAAGCTAGTATAAAAAATAAATTAAATATAATGAAGAAGATTAGAGAAGATTTATTTGATTCAAATAAAGACCGAAAAGAATTTAATATAATTGACTTCTTATCTAATTTTACTTCATTATCAGGTATGGAACTGACTTAGAACAGTAAGATTTCAACATACAACTTACTAACAATAGATAAGGGCTGTGATGTAATTTTATAGTCGGCGCAGAGCAATAACAGAAAATAATAAACTTAAAATAAAATTCCTAGCACAAATAGTTTACGAACAACAAAGAAGGGTTAATATGTCGATTATAATCGATACAGTATTATAGAGCGTGCATTCACAGCACTGAAGGTTGCGATGTCAGTTACGGACAGCAGAGTAAATAGAAATGTTAGAGCAAGAATTTGTGTGAGCAAATAACCTACTAACAGAAAATCAGTTATGTCTAGGACATAAAAAAGTGTACTATTACACTGGAACTCAAGCGTATTATCAGCATTTCTTGTATATCCATCTCTTCGATGTTGATCTTACCGCTTTTATACATTCGTCATTCGCAGTTCTTGGAAGAGCAACAAATGAACACGCATATCAAATTTTGAATTTGACTTTCCCAAATCGTTCTCATTTTTTGCTAAGGAATGCTTTGACGTTGCCCGACCACATTTAGTACCACCTAGATCTGTACTAGAAAACATCCATTGATATTAGATCGCATTTTGAGGCTGAGAAAAGAAAACTAGTAATAAAGTGGATTTTATAGAAACTTTCCTAATACTTTCTTTAACAACTTGCTGAAAATTGCTCAGATCAGACTCGAACTTCATTCGTTACATTAAAATAATCGATTTTTGCCTAAAACACCCTTGAATTTATGGATTAACAGTTGGGTGTAAACAACCTTATATTTGAGAAATATTACGAAGCGGCATTTCTTCACTTCCGCAAAACATTTTCTCTCATCTTCAAAAATTAAACTTCTGTAATAAATGCTTCTGTTCTCGGGCATTTTGGGCGAGTCCGCCCCTGTTCACTCCTTTAGATGCAATTGCTAGCGTGATTACGCTCACGACTAGATGGCATTAGCTGGCCATAGACACACGTTTAAAACCGCCACGAATGTACTACATCCGTGCAGGTTTTGAACGTGTGCATATGCGCAGCCGTAAGTTGGGCATAGACACGCGTTCAAAACTTCCACGAAAAACTACATTCGTGGCGGTTTTAAACGTGTGTCTATGGCCAGCTATTGAGCAGACGGCTGAGAAAAAATGCGCGCAGTACGTAGAAATGGCATCGTTGTTGGAATTTTCTTTGCCGTTGTACTCCGCATAAGCTGTGAGAGTTTCGTGCAATCAACATCTACATAGCTCTGTGGAAAATTATCTTTTTCTGCCATTTTACATCCCGCGCGAGGAGAATGCATTTTGTGCATTGAAAATTTCGCCTTGCGGTCGGCATTTGAGTGTGGACCGCTGCGGCCAGCCTGTTGACACCGGGGCTGCAAGCTCAAAACTTCTACGTTGTGGCATTAGCAAAGCTTAAAATTTAGCCCAAAGTGTCGATTTAATTCGGTTGTTTGTACAATGCCGGGGAAAACTCGTTAGTTGCTCATTTAATAGGATTCTTTTATCGGAAGTTAATCTTTTAATATCGAATAGTGTTGCATTAATAGTGGAGCTTTTTATTTCAATATTATGCGTAACAAAATTACATATCGTGAACAGGTGCGCTTTCGTCCGGTATTCTTCAATTACTATTCTTTAAATAGATTTAGCCACAGTTTTTTTTCTCTGCACCGGCGTACCGAGATAACTGGTCTGATTTTGGACTTTGGCTTTCGTGAATATCATCTTCAAGAGCGAAGTCTATTTTTCGCCCCTCAATGTGTACACCTCACCGTCTCCACAAGGGTGGCATTCTGCTATTATCTACAACGGTTTGAAATCGGCCTAGAGAAATTACTTGTAATTTCATGATTTATATTGTGTCCGGAAATGTTCCCATATATGAGTGTTTCGCCAAGTTTAATCTAAGAACTTTTTTCATTTGAGTTTTGTGCAAAATTATTAGCATCTGCAAGGAATCGTTCTTACTTGTCGTTTAATAATATTTATTATTTTGACATTTGCTGGATACAAGTATAATTAGATAGTTTGTAACTATGTGGTAGTACTTTTAATGTAACAGTGACCGACAGCAGATGAATGAGAATAAACCAAGATAAATATCTGTTTCCAAGGGCTGGTTACTCAGCATCTTCCAACGCGTATTGTGATCTTTTCCTCTCGTGTGTTAAGTTTTGAAGGGGTTAATGTGGATTTCGTTAAGAACTTGTGGCACTTTAGACAAGTAAGATTTTGTATAAAATCAGTTACCCCAAGGTACCGACTCACCCCTCTGGCTCGACTGTAATCTAGCCGTGCAGTCCTTTTAACAGAGTTAAAATAACATCGCGCTGGGTTCGTGTAACTTTTAGAGTAAACGAAACATGCCAATTGACACCCCATTTAGGGGTTTTAGCTATTCAAGTTCAGTCAAGCTACTCGCTTTGTCGTAATGATCATTTTATCCTCTAACAAACCATAGAGGATAAGAGGTTTAAATAATAATTAGAGAGACAAAAAGGGAGTCAAGAGGAAGAAGGATATCGAAGATTAATGATGGACGAAATTTTCGTCTGAAATAACAGAACAGGAAAAAGCATGCAAACCATAGAAGCTATAAAAACGGATTAATTTTTGTCAGAATACGGTACGCCAATGGTTCGATCCGGCGCATCTGACGTCACCGTTTCGTGAAGCCGCTAGTAATGAACAGTCGCTGCTTGCGTGTCACTTCGGTCGTGTTTTGTTATATATTTTATTGTATTGATGTGTCAATCTGTTTTTGATTATTGTGTAACTGCAATAAAGTGTTCGCTTGTCCATCGGGGCGTTCTTTATTTCACTGCTAATAATTTTAATCAAATCCAAAGCGACAATGACAAGAATGAAAATATGTCACACTATAAGTACTAGAAAAAGCTATAAGACTTGGTACTTGGAATGTTAGAAGTATTTGCGAAGGAGGACTAGCAAACATAGCGACGATGATAAAGTATAGAATATGTATTCTCGCCCTACAAGAGGCAAAAATACAAGAGAAGAATATCACAGAAGTAAAAGAATACATACTATTTAAGAGTGCATGAAATAACAGGTTACTTGGAACATGATTCCTGCGTCCTCCATCGTCAGAGGAGAAGAATAAGGGAATAGAAAAGGATTTTTACCAACAGGTAAAAAATATCTTAAACACATTACCCAAATATGATGGAATACTAATATAAAGGGTGTTTTTTAGAGGGATACAACTTTAAATTGAAATAAAACACAGAAAGATGTTTTTAATATCCATGAAATTGGCTTTACCTGAAAGATAATTTTATGGCATTTATGTTTGAATATGATTTCGGACATGTGACCGCCGCGGCTGGTGTGTACATGACGTAATCTGGAGGTCCAATTTTCACACACTCTTCGCAGTAAATCAGGCTGTATTTCGGCAATAACGCGTCGAATGTTGGCTTCCAAGTGCTCAATTGTTTCCAGTTTATCGACGTAGACATGCGACTTTACATATCATTAAAGAAAATAATCTAACGGCGTCAAATCACACGAAAGAGGTGGCCAGTTAACAGATCCATTTCGTGGATCCATTTTGTGGATCTGTTAACTGGCCACCTCTTTCGTGCGATTTGACGCCGTTAGATTATTTTCTTTGAGAATATGTAATGTCGCATGTCTATGCCGATAAACCGGAAACAATTGAGCAGTTGAAAGCCAAAATTCGACGCGTTATTGCTGAAATGAAATACAGCCTGATTTACTGCGAAAAGAGTGTGTGAAAATTGGACCTCCAGATTACGTCATGTACACGCCAGCCGCGGCGGTCACATGCCCGAAATCATATTCAAACATAAATGCCATAAAATTATCTTTCAGATAAAGCCAATTTCATGGATATTAAAAACATATTTCTGTGTTTTATTTCAATTTAAAGTTGTATCCCTCTAAAAAAACACCCTTTAGAAGGCTGCAGTACACAAGTTGGAATAGAGAACAAGTATAAAAAAGTTACTGGGGGAAAAAGTGACCACAAGACATAAAATAAAAATGGAACAATTTTAATCGAATTTGCCATAAAATAAAATATAAGAATTATTTTGAATACACATTGTTACATGTAAAACGCGTACTTAGCGTTAGAAGTTATTTTGTTGCATAAATTAAGTCGAGTGAACGAATTTTTAGTTGTGCTCGTTAATCGCGTGGATGCAATATGCGCAGATATTGCTATCTGCAATACCAGCACTCTTCGCTGGGTTTTCTGACAACGCTCGCGCATTTTAAAGCTTAACTCGTGGTGCGGGCATCTTTTATTTCGGAATTTTTGAATACAAAGCGACTTGCTGCGGCTCGTGTAGCGTTCTCTTCTCTAGGTGGTTTCAGCCCGGTATCACATGTAGATCGGTGGCGGAAAATGTGAACAAATGTGCTAGAGCAGCTAGAGTATAGTTTATGGGTTTTGTATGCGTTAGACAGGAATATACATATATGTCTTAAATACTAGTATCCTAGGATTCAGTGTTTCCTAAAAACAAAACACCTTGATTCTGTGGATACTAGATGTTAATCACATATTAGTCTATTTCTGTCTAACGCATAAAAAGGCCATAACTATAGTCTAGCACATTTTGGTACCTATGTTCACATTTTGCGCCACCAATCTATATATGTAATTTTCGTGGTCCAAGTTAGCTCATTATAGCTTCTGGTATTTGGAGATAGTCTTCGTGGAAACTTCGCTTATGTGGATTTTGAGCTTGGAACACGAATTTCGAACACATAAAGTCCACGTCTATTGGATGGATTATGTATTACAAGTTGTTAGCCATTCTGTCCATAAAAGCCTGTATTTCAGTGTGAGTGTTAATTCAATTTTAATTTTAGTAGCGGTGTATGTACAATTAGCTGGTTGTATACGGAATTTCTAGCTTTTTCTGAGAGGTTCTAAGATTCCCCGATACAGCCTGCTAATAACTCTCCTGTAACAACACTATTCTTGCTTTAGAATTTTTATTTGACTAATTTTAACACGTTAGATATCCATTTTGATTCTCTGCAGACGTCCACAGCTAACTTTACAATCGTTAAGTTAAATTCTAGTTCAGTGTATACTGTTTTTGTTCTCGTTTTGTGTTCCAGCTTTTTATGTTATAATTGTATTTTTCCTACTATCAATAGTGCTGTCTTCGTCAGAGAGTTTGTAATTTTTATTTGTTACTTAGGGTTTCTGTAATTGAGCCTTGTGCTCGTTGTGACCCCGAATTAAATAAATAAATAAATAATTTGATTTCGGTACTGCTGCGATTATTTGAGTTTATAAGTTCTGGACCTATCTGAGTATATTTGTTGTAAGTAAAAGACTTGTCGCTCATAATATTCGGTAATAACATCTTATAAGGAACCGCTTTCTGTCTTCACTAAGTCTAGCTGGCGGGCCGTCGAGTATACTCTCGCAGTGTTGTGATATTTGAAGATTTAATAATATTACAGCTAACAACATTTTGATCGGAAGGACATTTACAAAATGATCTGGATTTCGCCAGACGGCAGGACCCTTAATCAAATAGATCACGCATTAATAGAGGAGAAACATTCAAGATAAGTGAAGAATGTTAGAAGTTACCGAGGTACCGACTTCAACTTGAATCATATCCTGTTGATAATGAATTTCAACAAACCTAGTAAAGTAGACAAAATAATGTAGACCTAGAATTAATGCATGTATAAACAGCTCTGAACGAGGTAGCAGAGAATAGGCTGAAAATGTCTAAGGGAATTAAAAGTAACGAATGGTTTGATTAAAAATGTAGTGATAAACTGGTACATAGTAACAAAGCCACAATAAAAGTATATAAACAAAACAACGCACAAAATAAAATAATCTACTAACAACGAAAGAAAGATATGAAACAAATATGTAGAGAAAAGAAAAAAGAATATTGGGTACCAAAAAAGGAAGATATAGAAACCTACGAGACCGGAGGGCGGAACACTAATTATTGTCCCTACATAAAAGTAAACAACTGGAATGTTTTAAAGATTTTTATTTTTTAACATACCTATACCAAAGTGCTTCGATTTCTGTAGAAAAAAAATATGTTCTGTTTCGTCAACCACTTCTTCACTGCCGTCATCACTTATTCGTCATTAGAAAATGGGTTCCTCGTAGACGTTCTTTTAATTTTGGAAACAGCCAATAAATAGTATACTGTCTAAAATTTTTGTAAAAAAGAATCTGGGTTTCCGTTAATTATCGCCAAATCAGTCTCAGAGGTGACATGAGCTTCTGATATGCCGTTGGTACCTAACATGCAGAGATTTTTTAAGCTCAATTCTACGTAAAAAAAATTTACGCTACCCACAGAAAAGTCCGATGTCTCCATTATAAATCTCACAGTAACCCTTCGATCATTGAATACGAACGATTGTTTTCGGCGCGGGGGTTCAGCATCTAGTGATTGTTTGCTGGACTCTCTCCCAACTTTGAAATTCCGAGACCAATTATTAATAACGTGATATTGAGGTGCAAAATTGCCATATACATCAGTCATATCCTTATACGGGTGTAGAAATGTTTTACGCACCATTGGGTTTTCAATGGTAATTTTTTCATATGACAATATTTGCTTCCCTAATTATTTTAGAGCAAACTTGTACATAGGTTTTTTGTATAGCAAACAATTTTGCATTCATTTATGCCAACATTTTTGTCATTTTACGTCAGAAAACCAAATAATGAAAGAAACTAGAATTATCATTTTTTCAAAAATCAGTGAAGTGGTGGTATGCTGGAAACAGATCAGGTGCAATAAGTGCCATGGTTGCCGTTACATTTGACAGATTCCAACAAATAAACAGCAAACTAATTTGTTGATGCTTTGAGATGCTTCAGTAATTTCAAGGCACCACTGATTTGTCTAAAAATGGAAATTGTATTTCTTTAAATTTTCGGTTTTCCGAAATGTAAAATGACAAATTCTGCCATAAATAGATACAGAATTTTTTTCTCTACAAAAAACTTCCATACAAGTTTGCTCTAAAATAATTAGGGAAGCAAATATTTTCATATGAAGAAATTACCATTGAAATCCCTATGGTGCGTAAAGCATTTCTACACCCTGTATATTTCTTGCAGTAGCAAACCCTTTCACTAGAAGTACCTTATAACAGCTCTTATTTAAGTATTGTGCATTAAAAAATTACAAACACCATAATGAAACTAAATTAATAAGTTTTAACATTGGAAATGTTTAACGAATTGGAGATGTGACGCTAGTACGGTGCTCTTTTAGCGATTTGTGTGACGCTTGGAAAATACGCAGTTTTTTCTAATTTTTGTAAGTTGTACGTAAAGCAGGTGAATGTTGTTGGTGTCATTTTGAAGACCTCGTCAAGGGAGAACTTTCTGGAGAGGTTGTGAAAATGTACGATTCGAGGGGACGAAAATACGGGAGTTAAAATGATTTTTTGCACACGAAAGCGTTCGGTGCTGTTACATCGCATACTTTTTGAAAGATCCAAATGTGATTTGGGGCTAGTTGGAAAGAGGATGAACCATCGCTCATCGTACTGGCTGGTTTTTGGGGTCTGCGATGCACAGGGGAGAAGTTACAGGGGTAGAAAGCTGTGCATTTGCAGCAAATTAAATGTTCGCATAAACAAGGAGAAAGAAAAAAATATCGAATTTTGTTTTTAGCAGTATGTGGATGAATCTGTGGGTTTTTAAGAATTTTGCGGCTCAGGTGGATTTAGGGGTTGCAAAATGGGGAAACCGTTATAATTATCAGAAAAAACCTTAGAATAAATATTTGTGTGAAATTCACTGTTTGGAGACTTTGCACGGGTCGATTGTATTTTTTAAGAGAATTCGGGATGTGGAAATTTTGAGGTCCAGGTGGATTTAGGGGTTGGAAAATGGGGAAAATGTTACAATTATCAAAAAAACCTTAAAATCAATATTTGAGTGAAATTCACTGTTTGGAGACTTTATACGGGTCGATTGTATTTTTTAAGAGAATTCAGGATTGGGAAATTTTGCGGCCCAGGTAGATTTGGGAGTTGCAAAATGGGGAAAACGTTATAATCAAGAACACTATACTAAGGACACGCAACTCCCGTTTCGAAGCGGACCGCTAAAAGCTGGCAAGTAAGGCGGCCGTGGTGTACAATTATTCATTCACAAAACTCGTGAACTGTCAATGTCAAACATTTGCTGAGTGTAACTGGAAATTCGGACCATGTTTTAACAATTAATAACACACTTGAAATACACTCCATTGGATTAACAACCGTAAACTGACTTTTAACCGCGATTACAGGTTAATTTAACTCGCTTCCAACTCTCGAACGACAGTACACGCTGTCGACAGCGCCGCGACGGCTATCCCCGACAGAAGTGCCGCTTTTATATACAGCCGTCATAGGAAGTTGCATCTCCTTAGTATAGTCTTCTTGGTTATAATTATCAGAAAAACCTTAAAATCAATATTTGTGTGAAATTCGCTGTTTGGAGACTTTCTACGAATCGATATTCGGGATATGGGTGTTTTGCCGCCCAGGTGGATTTGGGGGTTGCAAATTGCGGAAAACGTTGTAATTGTCAGAAAAACTTTAAAGTCAATATTTGTGTGAAATTCGCTGTTTGAAGACTTCCTCCGGATCGATGTTCGGGATGTGGGAGTTTTGCGGCTCAGTTGGATTTGGGGGATGCAAAATGGGGAAAACGTTATAATTGTTATCAGAAAAACTTCAAATTAATATTTGTGTGAAATGCGCTGTTTGGAGACTTTCTACAGATAGATATTCGGGATGTGGGAGTTTTGCGGCCCAGTTAGGTTTGGGAGTTGCAAAATGGGGAAACGTTATAATTATTTAAAAAAAAAAATTAAATCAATATTTGTGTGAAATGCGCTGTTTGAAGACTTTCTACGAATCGATTTTTGGGATATGGGCATTTTGCGGCCCAGGTGGATTTGGGGGATGCAAAATGGTGAAAACGTTATAATTATAAGAAAAACGTTAAAATCAATATTTGTGTGAAACTCGCTGTTTGGTGACTTCCTACGAATCGATATTCGAAATGTGTGAGTTTTGCGGCCCAGTTGGATTTGGGAGATGCAAAATGGGGAAAACGTTATAATTATTATCAGAAAAACTTTAAATTAATATTTGTGTGAAATGCGCTGTTTGGAAACTTTCTACAGATAGATTTTCGGGACGTGGGAGTTTTGCGGCTCAGTTGGATTTGGGGGATGTTAAATGGGGAAACGTTATAATTATTATAAGAACAATTTTAAAATTAATATTTGTGTGAAATTCTCTGTTTGTTTGGAGACTTTCTACGAATCGATTTTTGGGATATGGGCATTTTGCGGCCCAGGTGGATTTGGGGGATGCAAAATGGTGAAAACGTTATAATTATAAGAAAAACTTTAAAATCAATATTTGTGTGAAACTCGCTGTTTAGTGACTTCCTACGAATCGATATTCGAAATGTGTGAGTTTTGCGGCCCAGGTGGGTTTGGGAGTTGCAAAATGGGGAAACGTTATAATTATCAAAAAAAAAATGAAATCAATATTTGTGTGAAATACGCTGTTTGGAGACTTTCTACGAATCGATTTTTGGGATGTGGGCATTTTGCGGCCCAGGTTGCAAATTGGAGAAAACGTAATTGTCAGAAAAACCTCAAAATCAATCTTGTTGTGAAATTCGCTACGTGTCGATGTTCGGGATATGGGAGTTTTGCGGATCAGTTGGATTTGGGTGATGCAAAATGGAGAAGACGTTATAATTATGATCAGAACAATTTAAAAATTAATATTTGTGTGAAATGCGCTGTTTGAAGACTCTCTACGGATCGATATTCGGGATGTACACGTTTTGCGGCCCCGTTGGATTTGAGGGATGCAAAATGGGGAAAACGTTATAATTATCAGAAAAACATTAAAACAATTTGTGTGAAATTCGTTGTTTGGTGACTTTCTACGGATCGATATTCGGAATATGGGAGTTTTGCAGCCCAGTTGGATTTGGGTTGTGCAAAATGAGGAAAACGTTATAATTATCAGAAAAACTTTAAAATCAATATTTGTGTGAAATTCTCTGTTTGGTGACTTTCTACGGATCGATATTCGGAATGTGGGAGTTTTGCAGCCCAGTTGGATGTGGGGGGTGAAAAATGGGGAAAACGTAATAATTATCAGAAAAAATTTAAAATCAATATTTGTGTGAAATTCTCTGTTTGGTGACTTTCTACGGATCGATATTCGGAATATGGGAGTTTTGCAGCCCAGTTGGATGTGGGGGGTGAAAAATGGGGAAAACGTAATAATTATCAGAAAAAATTTAAAATCAATATTGTTGTGAAATTCGCTGACTTGACTCGTATTCGGGATGCAGAGTTGGACGCGCTTATGGTGTTTGCGCAGCAACCATTGTATAAGGTGTGTGTCTTGGTGATGTGTTGACCTTGTTAGTCTATCTCTTAGGTCTGTGGTTCTGAGTAGAGCACAGTTAATTTGGTGCCCAACTGTGAATGGTCTCACCGAGCCCGATTCCAATTGCCAAGGCTACGGAAAAATTCCGACCTCCGAGGGATTCGAACCGAGGACTTGCTTAATGCAAGCCTTGCGCTTACCCAACTGCGCCAAGCGGCACATTGTAATGCGGGATTGTAATAGAAAAAATTGATGGGGTCTTTAAAAATATAAATACATATACTTATGTATACAGATTGTCCGAAATCCGTTTTGAACATAAGAAATTAATGAGTGCGACAAGGAGGACATAAATAAAATGAGTAGCAGGACAAAGATAGAATGAAATCATGACTAGGTAAACTTTTAAAGTAAAATTAAGTCAATGAAACAAACAAACACTTCTGTCAAATGTTTTATCTGTCATTAAGAGTATAAAATAACGTTTAAATAATTAAAATAATTTTGTGAATAATAAACAATAGTATATTTAAACCTCACTTTATACATAGGTACCCTTAATTACAGATAAAATATTTTTTTGTATTCGCTCCCCAAACTGTTTACTTTGGAAACTGTCTAGGATCCTCAAAATGGCCATTTAGAGGCCTTGTACTTAAAGTCGTCATGGCAACATTTTAGCCGACTCAAACATTAGTTGCCATGACGACTTTAAGTACAAGGCCTCTAAATGGCCATTTTGAGGATCCTAGACAGTTTCCAAAGTAACCAGTTTGGGGAGCAAAAAATACATTTTCGCGGGGCCTCCTAATATAATTCCGCGTCAATGGTAATTGAAACTTCATATTATAATGTTTGGAGAGCTAATACAAAAAAACGTTGTATGCAACACGTCCTCAAATGGCTTTAGAGGACTCATCTTCATATTACGACTCGTCCCCTAAAGCCTTGCTTTGAGGACTAGTTACATAAAGTACTATGACAGAAATGGCTGTTTGTTTCATTGACTTAATTTTAGTTGAAAAATTTACCTAGCCATCATTACATTCTATCTTTGTCCTGCTACTCATTTTGTGTATGTCTTCCTTGTCGCACTCATTAATTTTCTATGTTTGAAACGGACTTCGGACAACCTGTATGTACGAAAAATGAAAAGTTACTTAGTTTAGACAATGTAAAAGCTAGCCAAATAAAAAAAATATATTTTTTGAACAATTAACACAAAACTAAAGATGCATATCGACTAAACAACTCAAGGGGTACCTATTCACATTTAATCCTTTTTTACATTGCCCCGTTCCTCCTAATAAAATCTTCGCTCCAGTTCTTATATTTGCTATTAAAGCACGTTTCATGAGTAAACAAAATAAACTATGAACAATAATGTGGAGCCGCCAATCGGATGGCCTGCAATTCTCAGAATTCCTTTAAAACAGCTAATAAATGTAATAATAAGAAATACTCATATAAGCAATACATCTTCTAAAGTTATATAAAACATTTTGAATGTAATATCGAATTCAACAGCTTTATCTAATTGCAAATTAACATTAAAGGGTACAAGATGCTGAAAAGGTTCAAGACTCTGCGTACTAGTGCGTACTACTTATTAGTGATCTGCTATGCAGTGGAACTTCGCAGTAACATTACGCGTGGCTATAATAAAGAATAATAATACAGATGTGAACAATTTTACATTTTTTTTATTTCTATCCCTTGTAAATTTTTCAGATTTTGCAAATTTTATGCCAGACTTGAAAATTAACAAAATTCATTTTCAATGCATTAAAGAAGGTTGGTAAATTGCAACTTCTGTAAAGTTTTCTAATTTTGACGTATAAAGTGTCACTTTACAAAACTGATTGAAGTTTCGAAACGTCACATTTTTCGTAACTGGTTATGAAATGAAAATATTTCAAGACTAGTGATGAAAATTACATCAAATGACAGGCGAAAAAGCGTATCTTCAATACATTGACATTTATTTGACATGAGTTTATAATTTTATTAGTTTAACATATAAAGAACCATTTTTTCTCAACATTAGAAAAAATCTTATATAGAATACATTAAGAAATGCGATTTTGTGTAACTTGTGAGATTTTGTGGGATCTGGCTACGCTCGTCCCGCAAAATCCCACGCGTTACATAAAATAAGACATTTCCTAAATGGTTTTATAAATAGCTATTAAATGTAAAAAGTCAGACAAACACAACTTCGCGTGCATTAACGTCAATGACAGTTTTCTTTAAAAAATTTATTTGTCAGTTAACGCCTTCTATGCCAAAATAAATAAAACTACACAGTCCAGGAATATCTTCAACTGCAAAAGCAAGCAAGGTACATTAATAAACCTAGACAAGGAAGTTAATGGGAACAACAATGGCAGCAAGTAGTAGAAGATATGATAAATTGCCAAGAGGTACAAATTGAACTCCCACAGACAAAGTAATGAAGAACCAAAAAAACGGACGTAATACATAAAATACTAGTAATAATAATAAGAATATACGGCGCCCTTCCGTGCTTTCCAAGAATACTTCGATACTCAGCATCACTCCTTTTCGCTAATACAATGAAATGCTAAAAACAAAAAACAAAAAATTTGTTTGCCGACGACCATAGCTCAAAAGTTGATGTTGCCTTCATTTTCGGAGGACCTATCGTATGAAAACGATCCAAGACTTCAGGAAGGTTCCTGGCGACCGGAATCGTGTACACATACGAACATACATCCCCCGCACAGCACGTTTAGGCACCCCCAATACGGGGGGATTGATCTAGTGGGCTGAGATCTTCACCAAAAGATCCGCACCGCCGAGACGGAGATTTGATATAGTGGGTTCATTAGTCGGTTGGCTCGAATTTTAGAGATATTTGACTCTGAGTGGTTTTCGATATGAGGAAATTGCAATACTTCGTGTCGAAGTAAAACAGGTTAAACATATAAATAATAGAAGAGTAGCAAGACGGATCCAGGAAAGCCAGGTCAACATTTGACCAGATTTTTACAATATAACAGATACAAAATTACAATGGGTTCTACATAATAAGGTGTCATTTCAATCCACCAAGCCATCGATCGTATAGGGAAGTTTATTCGAAAATAAAATATCAAAACAGTATTCAACTCCCCGAGTAAGATCTCGCAGGTTCTTCCTTCAGCTAAAGATTAAACACCATGTCATCTAAAAGTGTTTATAGAATTTCTTGCTCCTGTAATACTGTATACGTTGGTGAAATATGACATTCAGTAAAAACCATCTGCCATCGCCGAACACCGACGCGATACCGGCTATAAAATCTATTTCGATTAAACTTCTATTATCTACCAATCTTCATTCTTCAAAGAGCTAATTTCTATACCTCGATCACAGGTCTTCAGTCAACTGCGTCGACTCGACTATTTTTTCGCCTTCCTCCTTCCGATCGATATAATCCCTTCTTCGCTGGCGAGGTTTACACGTAGAGTTACAGTGCTCTTTTGCTTACCTCCTGATCAAGCCTCTTATGAAAATAAGCAAAACGTTGAGTTCTTAAATCTCAATAATGACACGGTTGTTCGTTATATAATGACAATGGCCGTGGAAGCGATCGACTCTTACTGTAAATTAAAATATAAATCATTTTCGATCGATGATAATCACAACCCAACGAAATGCCTTCAGTCTCTTTTTCTTTTACAATTTTTCTGAGATCTACGAAGAAAATAATAACGTGTTGGTAAAAATAACTAAACTACTACGCATACGCACCTATTGTAATGCAGCATACCGTATAAATGATACATTTAATTTAAATAATATCCAGATATCCAATGTATATCATGTGATGTGATGATTAATTGTGAAGAATAATAATTGATGATTTGATACGTAGTAGCAATATAATATTCTCTTCGATCAAATTTGACTATAAGTCACAAATATTATTCAAATATAAAATCCAAGATTATTTGGTTCCATTTAACTTGGTATTTTACTACGAAGATAGTAAAAAAGTGAAAGTGTGTGTTGTGGTATGCTGTTGAACTGTCTATCCACATAATAGAGGTTTCAAAGAGCTACAACGAGCTTTGTTTTGGTCGGGAACAAGCCAGGGCGGTGTTTGCTGACTAGAATTTATCCAGTTAGGAGCTGAGATAACACATTCAGGTACAAGATAGACAATCAGAAAGTTAGTGCCCATTTCTTATGAAATATTAAGAAGTTATAAGCAAGTTTGGTTCGGCAAATCATTAAAATAATTGTAAATATATTTAGAAATTAATTTAGAAGAATTAATTTTCTAAATTTAATAGTGATTCGAGTACTCGACGTTTTTCGAACATTATAATTTGAAATTTACATTTTGGTATTAGGTTATTTTTTAGAATATTTATTTAAATCAAGTTTGGATATTTAACATTTGATTAACCTAATTTTGACAATATCTATTTATGTTTGTAATGTCAGATCAAACTTCGATGTGCTACTAACAAACTGAAAGTATATATTTAATTTTGTGAAGTACCTGAAACGTGTATTTGAATCACAAAGTCAAATAATTATTATATTTTAAAAGTAATTCCGTCTTTAACTACAAGAGAAAGTTGTTAGTTAAAAATTTACCCATTCAGCTGAGAGTCAGGAATCCCATTGCTTGTAAACTGACTAGTCGATGCTTTAAAAAACTATAATCACATGACATAATTCTAAATATCAAATTGATTTATGAGATACGTCAAATGCTATTTATTGTATTAAGAAGTAAGTTAAGTACATAATTGAGCTATACCTGATAGTGTTTCTTTTTAATAGTTAATAAAAAGGTATATTTAATTTGATATTAATTATAATAACACCGTAAGAGCTTGCTATATTATAAAGTTGGCACCTCAAGTGGAGCTACATATATATAACAAGGCTATTGCTGCTATTACACTACCTCAGACTTACACCCATAATTAAGAAAACTTGATCGCTTCATAACACAAGCAAATTATTTCATTTTCTCCCTGCACCATAGATAATTTGGGTAGAGGTTACCTAGTAGCACGTTAAAAATCCAGGTCGAAAAGCAATCAGAAACAAGCAGAGATTGCCTTATCGAGGTTTGAAGGAGTTAAATATCCACACCACTTCACACTTCATTATAAGCACATACTACTAAAATTGATTTCAGCTGACGCACTATGCGCCCACGACATTTGATGTGCAATTAATCCACTTCATCAATACACGCACATTAATACCTGACCAAAAACGAGGTAAAATGTTATCAGTGGTGTTTACTCAAAAAAAATGAGAAGAAATAATGGAATACCCAATACCTTATTTTTAAGAGTATCGATATATGCTCAAGGACTTTCAGAGTACTTTACAATGGTTTTAAAACACCTCTCATAAAAATACATAAAAGATCATAAATTAAAATAAATTCAAAAGCTACTGAGAATTAATTTACCTCTACTAATATGGTTTAAAAAATTGATTTTGTACTAGTTGCTCTTCGATTAATTAGTTAAATAACTAATATATGTCATTATTGCCCAAACATAAACTAGCATGAATAAAAATCGTGAATCCATGCAATAGTATTATATTACATTGAACGGTCAGTGTTTCTATTGGCTACTGCACCATTTACATTATTAAAAACATGTTTCTTCCTTTTATGATTTATTTTTGTAGACTATATTAATTTAAGAAAGAAATAAAAGCAAATGTCACTCAAACATCCTTGGTGTCTATAGAACATTGATTATACATATTTTCTTCTATACGCATAGAACCAATACAATTGAATAGATACCTTCAAACTTCAACAATGCTAATCCAGCGAAGATGAAACTAATAAGAAAGCAAACGGCACATATTACTGACAGTATCACTCGTAGAGTGTTAACATTTTTCGTTCCAATTGTGGGATATAGCTTAAGAGACACCCATGTCTGAAAACAAAATTACCTTAAAAAATTACGATACACTCGTGTCTTAAACAGTAGCAAAGAATATAGATATCTATATTCTTTGACAGTAGGAAACTATTTATAACAAAAATATAACGACTAACCTGCAAGCATTCCCAAATAGTGCCTAAACCAAACGCTAGGAAGGCTCCGAACATATGCACCAACAATATGTTCGTTTCCTGGAAGTTTCCAACAATAGTAACGCCAAAAGCAGCTGCATACCCAAACCACGTTGATATTTTGTCTCTGCGTTTTAGTTTGTCGCTTAAAACGTGCCTTTCGCAAACTTCTCTAACTTGTCTATGTCGGACATAGACAAACAGGGCCACTGCAATAAAAAAAAATTCAAGGTTTCTATGAATCCGTTACACTACACAAAGCATAAAAAAGATTCCAGTATATTCAGAATTAACACATTATTAAATACATTTAATTTGCTATACATGTAACGTATTGTATTGAAAAGCAATCTTTAGTAATAACGTCTTGTATATTTAAATGAAACATAGCATTTTTTAAAAATTAGTTTACGAAAAGTAGTGACTCGTATAACATGTTGTAATGCATACTCGACTACTAAGCATCGTCATATGCATTCCACTACATATTACATTTCTTTACGTGTAGTTTGAAAGTGAAACTAGTACGACCTCTGCAATATTAAGAATGATCGTACCTATCCTAAATTATCTCTTCGAAGTGAAGTCCATAATGCAAAATGACCATATTGCAAGTTAAATGGTCCGCCCGCTTAATCATTGGAATATAGGCAACCCATTATACACCAATTTAAAAATGCCATTTATGTATTGTGTATTGTGTATTGTGTATTGTCAGCTGTCAAATTATGCAAGGTGTTTTTTTTTTAATTTTAATAAAGAATTCAGATTTAAAACTAACGATTTATTAAACATTAATTATACAGACGAAGATTATCATTAGGTAATTTTAGGGATCATTTTAGTGTAAAATATCCTAACACAGCAGTCCCTAATGTGTCTACAATATCAAGAACAGTTAGAAAATTTGGAAGTACAGGCTGCGTGGCACTACATGAAAAAAACACATCAACGTAGAACAGTAACACATGAACTTAACCAATTAAACGTGGTGCAGCCGTTGCAGAAAATAAAAATTTCTCTACTAAAGGGATTGTGAATAAAGTAATTATTAGTTTTATTACTAATATCGATTATTATAACAAAATCATACAAAACGCAATAAATTAAATAAACTTCTTGTATTGTTCCGCAATCAGTTTTTTTTATACGATAGAACATTTTTCCAAATTATTCGAAATTACATCACGCAGATTTATTGAATTTTGTACTATTGCTTCTGAACTAAAAGTGCAATTATTTATACCACTTCCATTTATTTACATATATTATTTAATTTTTTAAATTAAACAATAAATTATTTAGACAGGACTTTCTAAGACATTGGTGATTCGCATACTTCATGAAACGTTAGGTAGGTGTCTTCTTAATTCAGTTTTTCTTAAATATTATCCACTGTTTCCCGGAGCCCAGGTCTTGGTCAATGGATAATTTGCATGCATATATATATATATATATATATATATATATTTATAGGTTGTACTCATAGTGCTAACTACTTGCATAAGTGCAACTAATATTAATTAATGGAGCCCGCCCTCATTGTACCAGGGAGGTAGTTAATCATCGTAATTCCACATTTCCTTTGTGGATTGGAAAACGGGGCATTATCAATTGGCCTCCGAGGTCTCCCGATTTCTCTCCAAATGATTTTCTATGGGGGTTATTTGAAGAATAAAATTTATACAGCAGAGCCAGCTGAAAATATCGATACATTAAAAGAGAGATTAAATAATTAATGTCAAAACATACCTGTTAATAAGGCGCGATCCAACTTTGTATCCCGAATCCGGGGCAAGTTGATCATTGTACCGCCAGATGCCAGCGCATAAAGCACCAGCCTCGACACCGCAAGGTAAATGAGGTTACAGATAATACATACATACATACATACCTGTTAATTTCGTTAATAATTTCATCACAGAATTTAACAATCGTTTAGCCTTCTGTTTGGAAATGCAAAGTGGGGCCTTCGAGCAGTTATTATAATACTCGTAATTGCTTGCTGCTGTTTCTATTTCTTCATTTTTATATAATTCATTTTCGTTACTAAATAATTCTTTTTAACTATGAACACGTTTTTATTTTTTAACTAACTAGCTGGTAATGAATAAGCGAGTTCAAACGACACAACAGTTGTACAACTGTAATTATTGTTAGATATTACCAAAATTATTATCTATTTTCCTACTACACTAATTACTTTTTAATTTAATTTACTAACCTCATCAAATAATCTTTATTCCATAATTTGATCAAAATAATAAAAATAATTAAACTGCTGTTGTGTCGCCTGAATGGGCCCAATGTATAATGGGTCGCCTATATTCCAATAATAAAGTGAGCGGACCATTTAGCTTGCAATATGACCATGTTGCATTATAAATGGACTTCACTGTATGTTATTTTTTTTATGAAATGTATGTTGTAAACTGTCATCGTCCAAAATATCAGGAATTGTATCATAATTAATTAAATAACCGTTTGGGCAAAATTTGGTCCGGGCCAACGAAAATTCGTTTTTAAAAAGTAAAACTACTACAGAAATCGCACATGGACTTTATTGCAAGCAGCGAGCGTACAAAAAGACCAGATACCTAGCTAAAACAGATGTATTTATAATCTTTAAGTGCTGATATCGCGGGGACGTGCCTTATCTTACGGTAGTCAGCAGGTTGGTAACTGTAACTCCTCCGTTGTTTCAGCAAGAACTATGGTCTAAACTCTAAACCAGAGTTCGACGAAAAGCGGATATTCGGGACCTCCTGAAGTTGCTTCGTAGCTTCGTTGACAACGATGTTGTTTCGCTTTGGGACCTGTTAAACTTATTTACACAAAAATATTTGTACACCATATATACGGCCATCATTACTATTAAAATATACAATACAATAGTATAAACACTAATTTTGTTATAATGAATCGAAACATCGTCAATACTATTTAATTGATTTTTCTGCTCATCCAATGAGTTATAAATTTTATTAATTCCATCTAAATTGATAGTTTCTAACTGTAAAGGTTTAAAATTTAAAGTATCAGTTGCTATATTAGTTTCGACAGAGTGTAAATTTGGCAATTCAATATTATAAAATTCTAACTTAAAGTTCTCATAGGTTTTCAGAAGCGTGTCCTCTATTTGAACATCACATGCACTATTTAGTTCTAACACATAACTGCCTTTTAGAACCACATTGATTTTAGATTTTTTACAAATTTGTTTAGCCACTATACTTCTGGGTGTGATGATGATCCACTTGGCCTTTTCTAATGGTTGAATTTTCACTCTGGATATGTTGACGGGTACCTGAAGACATTTGATTAGGTTTTCTGAATATTTGAGTAATTGGACCTCGCACGGAGCTTCCGTTTTGATTTCCGTGGTACGAAGTTCATGACATATGAATTCTTCGGGTCCTACCTCTTGACATTCGTTGTCGAAATATGCATAGCTTTGCTCGTTATATAGGAGGAATTTCGAAATAGGTATTATAGTTTTAAATATTTTAGCAGATGGGACTGGCAAGGAATATAGATGATAATAATCATAGCTTTCAGCTTTAACAATTGGAATTTCTAAAATAAAGACGATTTGATTTCCTTTACTGTAACTTTTAATTTCTATAATTTTTTCATATAACAAAATATTCTTCACAACTGGTTCGAAAGGAAGTTTATGTTTTTCAATCTTCGTGTTAATACCTGACAGCTCCGAAAGTAAATCTTCAGGTTCAACTAAAGAGTTGTGGAATGTATTCAATTTTGAAAAACTGATTGCTACTTCAATTCTCTCTAACATATCGTAAATAATTTGGAAGCTAATTGCAAGTTGCGAGAATAAAGAATGTAAAAGAAAATAACTGTGCGTATCGATCGCTGGCAAATGTGTAGTTTTGATGACCTGCTCTAACTGTAAGATTCGAGATTGTAGCATCATTTGATTATGAGCAAGCCCTTCAGTACTATTTTTAAATTTTAAAATTGATTTTTGGAGTAAAGTAATTTGCTCCTTAATTAACGTTTTCATTTGTTTTTGATTATCGGAAAGTGTAGTTATGGCTTTATTGTATCTTTCTGCATCGGTATGATCTAAATTTCCTGTTATTGACTTTATTATTGATCCCAATCCATCGATAAGGCTGCGTTTAGATTTTTGCATAGCAAGTGGGTTAAGCTGATAAATTTGACTTTTAATTTTACTTTCTAATAAATTTACAAGACTATATGAATTATAATATTCTCTTTCATAGCTAGGCTTCTGAGTTGCATTTTTAATTGTGCTTTTAATTTGAGAAAAAGACTTTTGAAGTACATTAAATTCCTCTATTATTTTAGAAATATCATATACCTGTATAAAAGACCAATAATTAACTTTGTTCTGAGCGTTTCCCAATTTTAATGGAAGAAGTCCAGGATTACTATTGAGGTTGTGGAATTTTGGAAGATCTAATTTCGCTGCGACGATACAGATGGCAAATCTGTAACGATAGAAGGTTTTCTAAGTTCCTTTGTATGAACTACTTCTTTTTTTTATTAAGTTTATTAGTAATTTCTACTCTATTTCTTTCTAACATTTTTGTGATTTGGTATGGTCCTAAAAATTTGCGATTCTTTTTATTCCTACAATCGGGGTTCTGCTTATATACAGTTTTCCCTAAAGAAAATTCATTATTTGAGTCTCCCTGTGAATTTAATTTGGAAACTACCTTTTCCTTATTTGCTTGTAACTGTTCCCTAACTTTTTGGTATACATGTTCCAATCTTTGTTTGTGATTTTCGGCGTATTCCGTATAGAATGAAGTGGGTATAAACATTTCATTTGGATTTCCAGAATTTGTATGTCCGAATGTTAATTCGAAAGGTGTATAATTTGTTGCACTGTGTACTGAATTATTATAGCCAATAATTGCATAGTCCATTAGGTTATCATTTTCATTTGCGTGGATTCTTAAGTGTTCAATAATCGTAGAATGAAATCTTTCAACAATGGAGTTCGATTCATGATGGGCTACGGTTGTAAAATGAACGTTAATTTTATGTAATTTCAATATTTCCTTAACAGTTTCATTATTAAACTCTGTACCTTTATCGACAACTAAGGTTTGAGGTACTCCAAAAGATGCAAAATATTTTATTAAAGCATTACTAATATGAATAGCTGTTTTTCCTTGGATAAATAGAGCTTGTGCAAATTTTGAGAATTAGTCGACTAAAGTTAAGTAAATTCGGTTATCAAATGTAAAAACATCCATATGAACAATTTGAAATGGTTTAGTTGCTGTTTCTGTTAACATTAAGGGTACATAGGGTTTCTTTCTAGCATATTTTGCACGTTGACAAATGTCGCAAGAGTTAATATAATTTGAAATGGTGAGTTTCATGTTTTTCCAATAATAATTTCGTTTTAAGTATTCTAACGTTTCATTAATACCTCTGTGGTTCGCTTTTCCTTCATGATGGTTCTTAACTAATAAAATTTGTTCTTCTTGATCTGTAACAGTGTTGACTCGTTTAAGACATCTAATTAATTTTGGTCCGCGTTCTGAGAACTGTTTCAAATAAACTCTACAAAAATCTCTATATAATGAGTCTTTATGAAAATATAAACAGTAACCCTTTTTTGGGTCAGTATTTTTCTTTAAAAATTGAAAAATTAAATTTTCATTACTAACTTCTGGAATTTTGATGGTTATTTTTTGACTGTCATACGTTTCGCGTTTGATTTCTAATTTATGATATACGTTTGGGAATACTAAAATTTGGTTTGTTTTATTATTAATTATTTCGTCATAAATTTTGATTCCATCATTTGTAGTTTCATTAAAATTTGAATGCTGTGTAAACGTATCAGAATTATTGTTGATTCCGTCAGGGGGTTGTATTTGTATATCCGAGATTATTTTGATTTTTGGGTTTTCATGTATATTAGTCGAAGTTTGGAGTTTGTCATCTATCATATCTTGAGTATAATCTTGTAGCAATTCGGAAACATCTCTATTTAATTTATCAGGTATTAAATTTTGCATATAGTCATCGAGAAAGTCTGAAATATCTTTATTTACTTCGCCGAGATTATTAACTAGGGATTCGTTTTCTAAAGCGTTAATACTAATTCGTGAAAGACAATCTGCAATTTTATTAAGTGTACCTTTTTTATAGTAAATTTCATAACCGTACTCTTCTAATTTAAGTCGCCATCTTACTAATTTCGAATTTGGTTCCTTCAAACTAAACAACCACTGCAATGGTCTGTGGTCTGTATAAATCGTGAACTTTCGTCCGTACAAATTGACCTAAAATGCTTAATACTATGACAAGAAGTTCTTTTTCGATGGTTGAATATTTTGTTTCGGATTCATTTAGCGTTCGGGAAGCATACGCTATTGGTTTGTCGTTCGGAATTTGTCCTTGAGAAAGAACTGCTCCAATTGCAAAATTACTTGCATCTGTGGTCAGAATGAAAGGTTTAGAAAAATCTGGGTATTGCAAAATAGGGTCATTAATTAAAATTTTGGTACAAGTCCTAAAGCAATCGACGAATTCTTTGTCGTGAATAATTTTACTGTTTTTCTTTAAACATTTCGTCATTGGTTTCGTAATTTTGGCAAAGTCCTTAATAAAGCGTCTGTAGTATCCTAAAAGTCCAAGAAAGCTTTTTATTTCTTTCTGTGTTTTAGGAATAGGGAAATTTTTTATAGCTGAAATTTTGTCAGGGTTTGGTTTTACTCCTTCAGGGGTTATGATATGTCCTAAATACTGAACTGATTTTTGTAAAAATTCAGATTTATCAAGTTGAACTTTGAGATTACTTTTTCTTAGTCTATCAAACACCGATTTAAGTCGTTCTAAATGTTCTTGAAGAGATGTACTGAAAATAATAATGTCATCTAAATAAACAAGACAACATGTATCTTGCAATCCTCTTAATGCATTGTCCATGACACGTTGAAAACTGGAGAGTGCGTTTTTCAAACCCATAGCCATTCTTTTAAACTGGTAATGTCCACCATCAGTAGTAAATGCTGTTTTTTGAATATCATCCGGATCTACTTCAATTTGGTAATAATCACTGGCCAAATCAAGAGTAGTAAAATAATTAGCTCTGCCTAATTTATCGAGAATGTCCGTAATATTTGGAAGGGGGTATCTGTCGTCTATGGTCTTTTCGTTTAACTTCCTGTAATCAATGACAAGTCTCCATTTTTTCCTACCCGAAGCATCTAACTTTTTTGGAACAATCCAAATTGGACTGGACCAAGGTGAAACACTGTCCTCAATTATTCCTTGATCTAACATTTTTTGAATTTGAGTTTTTACTTCGTTTTGTGAATTTCTGGATAACGATAAGATTTTGTAAATATTGGAGTGTCGTCTTTCAACTTAATTTTGTGTTTAACTTTGTTAGTAAAACTTAAAGGTATTTCTTCGCTATGAAATATATCTCTATAATCAAAACAAAGTTTCCTAATCGCATCTTTTTCTTCTCGGTTGCAGTGACCTAGTCTCAAGTTTTTTAGATTTCGTTTTAAAGCATTATCAAAGTTTTCATTTGGAGATCGATCGATTTCCATTTTCTCTACAAAATTAACTTCTAGTAAATTTTGGGGTTCAATGTCCAAAGGTTCCGAAATTTTTAAATTTACTGGATTTTCGTTAGAATTAATGATAGTGGTATGAGCAAAATTATTTGATACCGTTACTAAAGCTTGCTACATTTCTATTCCATTTCCGAATTTTGTGTGACTTAAAATACCTATACCGACTTTTTGCTTGACAGGAATTTTGACTCTTTGATTAACTCGTGGGGGTATATTAATTGAAAATTCTGCTAGCTCACTCGCTTCGTTTTTAGCTGACTTAATTTCGGTTTCATATACGATTGAAATTTTTGTACTAGGGGTTGTCAATTCTCTAGTCCTAACATTAATATTTGCTTTTAATTGTTCAAGTAAATCAATGCCTATAAGTCCGTCATATTTTGAACTGAATTTAAAAAGATAAAATTTATGAGTTTCGTCTACGTTAAAAATATCGAAAACTGGAATTTCCATTACTTCATCGTGATAACTAATATCATGAGCAGTTTGAATGTTAAATGGTTCTTCATAGATATAATTTGAATAAAATTTGTATGCTAGTTCTGGGTTAATTAAACTCCTTGTACTACCAATGTCTATCAGAAAATTTGCGTTATGACTGGGAATATAAACATACGGTAAATTTGCTTTAACTAAATTTAATTGTATCAGGTTGGGTTGGTTTGTAGGGCTTCTAACTGAAAATTTGGGTTATCAGTTTCCTGAGAGGTATTGTTATCGTCTGAAAATTGATTTTCGTATTGATTTGGTTCATCTACATAATATTCGGAATAATCACCAGTATACTCAATATTAAAGGTTCCGGGGTTTTCATAGTATTGTGATTCGTCGACATAATTTTGACTGTCTGAAGTGTATTCGACATTTTGATTTTCGTTAATAGCTTGTTGATAAAGTTCCGTTGATGTAAATGTTGGCTTTGGTCTTAAACTTGAATTTCCAGAAGATGTGTCCATCGGTTCTGGTTTAAAATTATTACTTTGATTTTTTGAACGAATAGAAGATTGTACAGGATTACGACTAAAATTGAATTGATTTTGACGTTGCTGAAAATAAGGTTGACGTTGTGTGGGAAAATTATTATTTGGGCGCCAATTGGGCTGAGTACCAAATGTTGTCGATTTTTGAGGTAAATTGTTTTGTGAAAATACTGGACGTTGCGGTAAACTTTGAATGGGTTGTATATTTGATTTAAATCTTGGCCAGGAATAATTTGTAAAATTATTTGGAGGCAATGGTCGCATGTAATTTTGATATCCGTGAGGTTTAACCGGTGTAAGTTTTTGAGATAGTCTATATAAATTTTGAGTGTTCAAAGAATTTGATTTTTGTGTGGCGTATAGAAAATTTTCCTCTTCTATTACTAAACTCATCGCTTTTTCAAGACTGTCTGGGTTTCTTAACCTAACGTTAGTTTGCAATTGTCCTGTTAGTCCTCTAATAAATGTTTTTAAAACCAAATCGTTATAACTTTCAAGGTGAATAGGTTTTTCTGTAGCGGCCATGTTTAAACTATTTAATTTTGAAATTAATAAACTTCGCGCGTCTTGACATCGCATTCCAAAATTATAGGGTAATTCATTTTTATGGGGCCTTAATGCTAGTAAATCTTGAATCAAGCAATCAATATTTCGCTGATCACCAAAACTAAGAGTAAGGGCATTTTTTATTTCATTCCAGGATTCTAATTCTGTTCGCGATCCTATTAACATTAAAGCGCGTCCTGTAAGTTTTCCCAGGATGGCTCTTAATAAGAAATTGTTAAGTGCGACATTGGTTTCCTTGGCAAAAGCAGTAATCAGGTTTTCGCAATTGTCTATAAATATACTCAATGTGTGAGGGTTTCCATCATAATTAACTATTGAATCTAAATGTAATCGAAGTAATTGGTAATCTACACCTACTGCACCAGTATTAGCAATGTTATTTGTATTCATTGTGCTTTCTGGTTCTACTAAATTAAAATTGCTTAGTAAATTCGTCAAATCGTCTATTTCTACGTCTGACATAAATTTTAAACAGTTACTTATACTTTAAATATTTTCCTCTGAGTTTATTATCAATCTAACTGATTGTGTTAAATAGGAAATTGGAAAAAATAGGAACGAGCACTTACATTAGTGTAGTTTTCATTCTGCAATCCTTGTAAAGCTGGTTTCTTAACTCTATGGCTGGCGTTGGCGATGCTGTCCTTCACCAGGTTGTTTTCTTAATCCTACAGCTGATTTCGGCGATGTGGTCCTCCACCAGATTTTCTTAACTAGGCTGGCGTTGGCGATGCTGTCTTCCACCAGGTTGCTTTCTGTGCGAATTCCGTCTTCGTTGCACTGACTTTGCTGGAGCTGAACAACACTTCCGATATACACTCGAATATTGTTCAACACCGAACTTTTATCCGGTCAATCGTTAAAACGAAAATCGATGCTCGATGCAGCGATTTCGGATATACTACCGACTGCGCCAAATTTGGTCCGGGCCAACAAAAATTCGTTTTTAAAAAGTAAAACTACTACAGAAATTGCACATGGACTTTATTGCAAGCATCGAGCGTACAAAAAGACCAGATACCTAGCTAAAACAGATGTATTTATAATCTTTAAGTGCTGATATCGCGGGGACGTGCCTTATCTTACGGTAGTCAGCAGGTTGGTAACTGTAACTGGAACCTTACTTTATTTCGAATTACGTGTTTGTAGCTACTTTCGATCAGCGGGCGATCTCATCGCAGACTGAGGGTTGACATCCGTAATTCCCTTTATCCCTAATTACGCGGTTGTCGCCACATTCGTCGACGGGCGATTTTATCGCTACAGCAAATTAAGGGCTGACACACGTAATTTCTATTACCTTTAATTACGCACTTGTAGCTACATTCGATCATATTGGGGGCTGGCATGGACAATTTCCTTTACCGATATAATTCCATGGCATCACTGATTTTTGTATAAATGCTAGTTTGATTTTTTGCATTCCTTCGGTTCCGGAAAATGAAAAATTGATAGCAACAGTATGAATGGATGCAGTCTTTTTTTTTCTCTACAAAAAATGTATTTACACTTTAGCTCTAAAATAATTAGGGGAGCAAATAATTGAACATGAAGAATTTACTATGCAAATTCCTATGGTGTGTCGCGCAAGTCAGCACCCGGTATACAATTCGTTGAATGTTGTTCTTCGTTGAACTTAGGCCAATAGATAAGTTCTATAGGTTCTCCTTGTCACAGTTTAGCTAAATATTTACTTAAAATATTGACTCCTATATCAGAAAATACAGACACATATATAAAGACCACGCCACATTTCCTTGAAAAACTTAAAGAAACAAACATAAAATCACAACACTGTATGGTTAGTTTCGATGTAGTTAGTCTCTTCACTAATGTTGCAGTGGACAAAACACTCAACATCATTAAACATAGGCTACAAAACGATAACACATTACATACACGAACAACATTAAGCATTGATACCGTAATGGAACTTTTAACACTATGAATTAAAACGACATACTTTCAACTAAACAATGAATTTTACCAACAATATTTCGGGATGGTAATGGGTTCTCCTTTATCTCCTATTGTTAGTAACATTTTTATGAAAGACTTTGAACAACAACATGTCTACACATACACCAATAAACCAGTAGTTTGGTGGAGGTATGTAGATAATGTTTTTGCAATTTGGCCTCATGATACGGATGAGGTGGACAAATTTCTTGAACATATTAACAGTAAAGAAACCTCCATCAAATTCACATTAGAAACAGAGCAAAACAATTCACACTATTCAAAAACGGGCGACCTCTGTTTACAAAACCGTACCAAATAAAAGTTCTAGAAATAGAATCAAATTTTCAAATTACCTCTTAACTGAAGATTGGGTAGAATTATATAGAGAGTCTGACCCAACCTGCGCAGTTAATGCTTTTTATAAAGTTTTTTCATATTATCACGATTTATCTTTTCCTCCCATTAAAATTAATACAAATAACAAACGTAAAAATGCCTCTATGTTTACCAATCCAGAAATAGTTTCGGCCAGGGAAGAAATAAATCGTCTTGGAAACATTTTGAAATTGAACTTGCAAAATAATGATCTTCTATCGGCTAAATTTAAACAAAAAAAATACGAATACGAACAAAAAATCTTAAAATTAAAAAAAGAAAAAATCAGTAAAGAAATCTTGGAGTCTGATAATAAACAAAGAACAATATGGAGAATAATAAAAAAAGGTGTAAACAATATCAGTAGCAATGGAGTGGTAAGTGTGATCTCCCCAGAATCTCACAACGACTACTTTGTGCATGTAGCCGACGATTTATTATCAAATATTCCCCCATCAAAGTACTCACACAGTGTTTATCTAAAGAAATTACCAGTAAACAATGAACAATCACTCTTCTTATATGCTGTTGAGGAATCCGAGGTAGAAAATATTATAAAGGCATTAAAAAAGTCAAAATCATTAGACCTATATAATCAATCGGTTTGTATGTACAAAGAAAATGTTTTATGTTTATCTGCCCCGATAGCTCATATTGCAAACATCATATTAAAGACGGGCATATTTCCTAATAAATTGAAACAAGCCAAAATTATACCTCTATATAAATCGGGTGAAATTGATGATAGATCCAATTATAGACCCATTGCGCTTCTCCCCATTTTGGCCAAAATTATAGAAAAAATTATTGCAGTTCGAATTCTAAATTTCTTTGAAACCAACCATATTTTTACGGACAGACAGTTTGGGTTCAGAAAAGGAAGGGACACGTCGGGAGCCGTGCTGAATCTCATTAATTATATAATAGAATCATTGGAAAACAAAAAATCTTCCTTTGCACTATTTCTTGATTTAAGCAAGGCGTTCGACTGTGTCTCAAGAAGCATTTTACTCGATAAACTGGAGTATTACGGTTGCAGGGCAGTAACACTAAAACTAATGTCATCCTACTTATCCGACAGATCTCAATGTGTATTTTGCAAAGGTCAGTATAGCCAGATGTCTTCAATTCAACATGGTGTCCCACAAGGAAGTGTATTGGGACCGTTATTATTTTTAATCTATGTTAACGATTTGCCTAATGCCATCCCAGTTTTCACGACTTTATTTGCAGACGATACGACCTTTGCAAACCACGTAGAAGATGAAACTCTAGTCAATCAGTTACAAACCAACATTATCAACCAAGCCTCAGATTGGTTCCAGGCAAATAAGCTTTGTTTAAACCAAAATAAAACTACCACTTTACTATTTTCAAATAAACAAAATATCTGTGAAACCGTCAAATTTTTAGGCCTTACCTTGGATAACAAATTAACTTGGCAAGCACATGTTGACAATCTTTCAATTAAGTTATCAAGAACAATTTATGTAATTAGACAAATAAAAAATCGAGTAAACTTAGATGCTGCCATTACTGCATACCACGCATTATTTCATAGTGTAATGACGTACGGTCTAATAAACTGGGGTACCTCTACACATATTAAAAAAATTTTCATTGTACAAAAAAGAGCCTTGAGAGTGTTGGCGGGAGCGAGTCAGTTAGACAGTTGTAAACCATTGTTTAAAAAATATAACATATTAACGCTACCGTCAGCAATACTATATTGTAATCTATTATACATAAAAGAACATTATGGCGATTATACAAAAAACGGCGATGCCCATGGTTACGACACCCGCAGTCGAGGCGATATACAGGTTCCGCAGCAGAGACTAACGTCCACTAAACGAAATAATTTCGGAATAGGATTATTTAATTCGCTTCCTAGTACTCTCAAAAATGCCCCAACAAAACTCTTCAAAGTTAAGCTTAAAAAACATCTTCTGGCCAATGTCTACTATGAACTTTCCGATTTCAGATTTGTTGAAAATTAAGACTGTCTTGTTTTATTGACTTTAGTATTTTTGTTGTTACTGTATTTATCTGTAGTTGACTATTTCTGTAAATGCATTGTATTTTTTTATTTTTATATTTTTATATTTAAACTGGAATTGTGACATATCTAAGCACCACGGTGTATATTATGATGAATAAAAATACAAATACAAATACAAATACAAATAACGAAACTCCGGCGAGCCGCTGGCGAACGACTATGAATACGGCTGTAAGTATTGTGTAGTGACCGTATTTATTTTTATAACAAATTAAAAATTACATAATTAAATAACGTTGTCAACAATAGGGAGGGAGTCATTACTATATTTCCATATCAAATGTAAAATTTTTTTTTATTAATTAATAGCTACGTCATCTTGATTTTTATCAATTATTCTGTTCACATGTTTATGCCATTTTGCAGATTTTGTTTTCCTATTTTCGACGAACTATGAGTTGTGTAGACAGACTTAGCTAACATTAGTGAAAAAATTGCAAGTTGTCTAAATATAGCAACCTCTGCCAAAACTGTAACAGAAAAATTGTCAGTTTCATCAAAATACTGTTAGAAACGGATAGAGCAACATTACAAAGAGAATTAGAAAAATTTGTTGTACGTAATTAAGAAAATTCGTATAATAAGAGGTATAAAAGATAAAAGTATATAAATCACAAAGATGGAACGAAATTGCTGAATGGAGATAAATATTTCAAAGAGAAATTTTCTGGCAACGAAGGCAAAGTACAAGACTATCTAAGAACTAGAAGAAGAGAAAAACACAACGGCACCAACAAAAATATCCATAGCTGTTCTTCTTTATATACAGGTTGTCTTGTTAATTTTGGAATTGTTGGAAGTCATGTCGTGCATTGCGTCATATGGTTGGACACATAACCTAATATGTAATTCAATTTAATTTGCTACAAATAATACACAAATTATTGATAAGGAAAAGTGTTTATTGAAAGAGAGTAGATCAAGAATAATATGTTGGTGGCACTGTAAGTCTACGTCAAATTCGAGGTTATCAGGTTAGATTTTGCGTCAGTCTGTGTCAAAACTGACTTCTGAGTCCATAGTCTTATGTAACTTAACGTCAAAAATTTTGCACGTTTCTATTGCTACTGAAACAGGTTACAAACAGCAGTTACGAGTTACTCGCGATCGCTGACTGAGTGCGTTTCGCTTATATTACGCTAGTGTAGTTTTACTAACAGTGTATTAAGTGTGCCTATTAATTAAACAACGAATTAACTAGTGTGTCCTCAAGTTTTGTAAGTTATTATTCATAGAAGAAACTTAGTTTCAAATACAGTAAGAACAGGCCGCGCGGCCTTGCTCGGACAACGAGAATATTGCCTGTAAGATATCAAATGACCGATACGAATAAAATACTTAAGCACTCTAGACATCTTTATAAAGGTATAAATTCTCGTTATTCGCTTAACACAGATGATGCAAATATGAATGTTGACGTGAATTCTGAAAATTACATATCCGCGAAAAGAACTAATACTTCTCCTGTGTGTGACGAACCTAACAAGCGCTACGTCTTTGAACCAAGTACGCTTATTACTAAAAACAGATACTAGGTACTTACCGAAACTTATGATAAATCACAGGAGCAACCACAAATAAACACTGCAGAAAGCACTCCTAAAAAACCCAAGGTGCCTCCTATATTTCTACATGAGTCCGTTAAATATCAAGAAGTAGTTAAAGCCCTAGAAAAATTAACTCAAGGTAAATTAATCTGCAAGAACCAGATCACTTTAGATTACTTAATTCATGCTACGACAAACATAATCTATGGAATCCCCAGCAGTTGTCACAGAAACTTGCCTTTTTCAATCGAGAATGAAGAAATTAAACAAGAATTGTCAAAATCTTCTCAATTAGTAAGTGTAACTGGATTACGTAATAAAGAGAAGCGCAGTGATACTAAAACCAACTGAAAATTCAAAAAACATAAAATCACATATATTTCACTGTATTGTAGTAGTCGAACCAAGGAAAAAGTCATCTGATATACCTCAGTGCCATCGTTGCCAAAATTATGGGCACACCAAAAATTATTGTAGAGTACCAGCCAGGTGTGTTACATGCACAGGTACTCATTTAACCGCAGAATGTAAAACATTGAGCGCAGAAAAACCACAGCACATGCTTTATGGATCGGAGCACCCTGCTAATTATAAAGGTTGTCAACATTATCAAACACTACGGAATATTAGACAACCGCAACTACAAACTTAAAAAATAATCAGAAACAACACAGGACTTCGTCAAGTGCGTACACGAACAACAGATATTACTTATGCAAGCATAACTGCCAATTGACACGCTCACCAAAGAACAGAATTCCAATTACCTGATACCATTACAAACATTATAACACAGATCGTTAACACAATAATTGAACAAATTAAAGATGAAATATCACATATAATTAGTAGCTCACTTCAAATGGCAGCAAATAAAAAAAAAATCTTAATCAATGAACTCTCTTCAATTGGAACTCTGTTGGTATTAAAGCCCAACGCATGCTTGTCGCCAACTTCCTTATTCAACACAACATTGATCTAGCCTTTATAAGTGAAACACACTTAATACCTAATGAGAAGTTTACAGGCGGTGTAGCAATCATGATAAAAAACGCCATCATAATCTACCAACACATAATTTAACAAATTTAGAAGCAATTGCTGTAGAAATACTCCTACAACATAATCACTCAATTCGACTTATTGCTGCGTATCAACCTTCTAACCGATAACTAATTTCTGAAGATGATGCCTCATATTTCAACACGAACCTTTCAACTCTGCTTTCAGGAGATTTGAATTGTAAAAATACACTATGGGGATGCCGCGCAAATAATCCAAAAGGAAAGAAGTTACACGAAATCACTGTTCAACCTTCTATTCATATTACAGCACTTACAGAAGCCACTCACTTCCCGTATAGAGCTGATCATAGGCCAGATATACTAAGTATAGGGTTGCACAAAAACTTGACCCAAACAATTAGCCACCTGGTACTCACAGAGTTAGATTCTGATCATATGCTAGTGATTGTAACTGTAGACAGTTAACCTTGTAACGCGGCCTCTTAGTCCGAGCCCAACACCTACTGAATTATTACTTTAAAATGTCCTGGGTTTCCTAGCTTAATCAGTCGGTGTGCTATGAGACTCTTTACATTCCCAGAGTGGCTAAGGGAAGCTAATTGACACCTGAAATGTTGTACTCACAAACGCAAACCTTAATGACAATAAAAATCCCAACAATTTACAATCAATACATACATACATACATACATAATCCTTCCTCTTCTACCATTTCTAGTGTAGAGGTGTGGAGACGAATTTTCTCCATTGTTTTCTATCACGTGCCGCTAACTCCATTTCACTCCACTTCATGTTTCTACTCTTCAGAACTTTAGCCAATTCCGAATTCCAAGTTCTTGCAGGGCGTCCACGTTTTCTTCTGTTATCTGTGCCTGTCTTCCAGATTGCTTTAACTTTCTGCTGTTGTTCATTCGGGTAACATGACCAAGCCACGTAAGTTGTCTCCTCTCCATAGTTTCTTGTACTGGCACCGTCTTCAGCTGTTTTCTAATCTCCGTGTTTCGTTTGTGATCTCTTCTCGTAATACCCAATATTGCTCTGAGGAACTTCATTTCAGTAGCTTGTATTTTGCTTTTTGTGCCTCGTTCAATGCCCATGCTTCGCACCCGTAAATTAGTACTGGTACAACACACTGTTAAAGATCTTAACTTTTGTTGCAGCGGATACTTCCTTCTTTCTAATGAACACCTTATTTAAAGCGTAGTACAACTTATTAGCACTTCTTATTCTGTTAGTTATCTCAGGTTCAAAGCTGTTTTGAGCATTCAGTATTGTACCCAGGTATTTAAAATTTTCGGATTGTTTTACTTTGGTGTTATTCATATAAATATTCCCTTGTTTTTCTATGTCTGAGACCACCACAACCTCTGTCTTATTTACATTAATTCTCATTCTGAATTCTTCAAAATTTCTTTTCCATACACTTAGGTTGTTTTGTAAATTTTCCTCACTGTTGGCTAGTATTACAAGGTCGTCTGCATATATTAACTCAGAGACATATACATACTGGAGATGCCTTATTCCTACCATTACTCCTTTCAGATTGTTTTGGCTTTTATTTGCAATTTCATCCATCAGGATGATAAATAGCAAGGGACTAAGTACTCCTCCTTGTCGTACGCCGCAGTAAGTGGTAAACTCATCGCTGCACATATTATACGTTCTTATTATATTTCTTGTACATGCATAAACACTCATTATCGCATTGACTAATTTATTTCCGACTTGTCGTTGTTTTAATATCTCCCATATCTTTTCTCTAGGTGCTTTATCAAAAGCAGTTTGTAGATCTACAAAACACATGTATAACGTATTGTCTGCTTGTTTATTTTTCTCCATAATTTGTCGCAGGCTAAATATATGGTCCATCGTTCCTCTGTTGGGTTTGAATCCGCTTTAGTTTTCATTTAGGTCGTTTTCTATTTTATCGCGTAACCTCCGTTCAAGAATTATTTCGTACATTTTAATACCGACACTTAACAGCGAAATCGGCCTATAATTGCTACAATTTTTCTTGTCTCCTTTTTTAAATATAGGTAATATTGTAGCAATGGTCCAATCTTTAGGTAATGTTCCTGTTTCCCATGCTATATTAATTATTCTGTGTAGATAGCGTGTTCCTCTTTCCCCCATACATTTTATAAATTCAGCCTTAATGTTATCCACCCCTGGCGCCTTTCCATTACTTATTTTGTTGATTGCGTGTGTTACTTCTTCATATGTGATAATAGTGGTATCTTTCTCTTGTCCCGGTTCTTGCTGGATATTGCCTGTATGCAATATATCATCTCCTGCTAGTATTCTGTTAAAGTACTCATACCATCTCTTTATTATTTTATCCTTTGATGTCAGTAGTGTTCCGTTCTCATCTTCTATAAAGTTAATGTGTTCATTCTTGTCCTTTCTAATCGTTTTTAGTGTTCTATATAAAAGCTTACTATATCCTCTGCTGTTTTCTTCCATTTTCTTTCCAAACTCTTCCCAAGATCTTGTTTTCGCCTCTGAGATACTTTTCTTTACTAATTTTCTTTGTTCCTTATATTTGTTGTAGTTTTCTGTTGTTTTCTTACCCAGATATTCTTTCCACAATTTTTTCTTTGATTTTACTGCTTGTTCTGTCTGTTCATTCCACCAAGCTGTGCCTTTAAGTGCAGTTTTATTTGTTTTTCCACATACATTTTCTGCAGTTTTAATAAGTACCTCTTTTAGGGCCGGTTGCAGAAAGCAATGTTAAGTCTGGTGTTAGCTAACGTGGCGTCAAAGTGAACAAAATCGCATCAAATTTTGTTTACTAATGTATTAGTTACCATAAGCATTTGAGATTTGATTCGTTTTTGTTCACTTTGACGTCGCGTTAGCTAACACCAGACTTAACATTGCTTTCTGCAACCGGCCCTTAGTGTGTTTCATAGGTATTCTACGTTAGTATTGTTTTCCCAATTCATATTCCTTAATTTTTCATCTACTTCTGAGGCAAATTGTGCTCTGCTTTCTTCCTCATATAATTTATATACTTTGATAGCTGTAGTTTTGTTTTCCGCATTTGTATTTGTAGTTTTACTTTCCTTACACACTTTTTTAGTGATATATTCTTTTATTACTGTTTGCACTAGAAAGTGGTCGCTACCAATTTCATATCCTCTTTTCACTCTGGTGTCAATAATCATCTTTTTATTTAGTTCCCTAACTATGTCTAAATCTATAATTGACTTTTCACCCCTACTTTCCATCGCCCTGGTGTATTTATGTATGTCTTTATGTTTGAATCTTGTATTTGTTATTATCATATTGTTATGAATGCAAAAATCAATTATTCTTTGTCCATTATTGTTACACTTATTATTTCCACCAAATTTTCCAACTGGGTAATTTTCTTCTTGGCTTTTCCCCACATGGCCATTAAAATCACCAATAATTATCACTTTAGTATGCGAGTTTTCAGTTTCTTCTTGTAGACTGTCCCAGAAACTATCCTTATTTGCTTTGCTATCATTCTCAGATGGCCCGTAGCCCACTACTAGTGTATAAGCATCCTTTTTCCATTGTCTTTTATGTCTAGTCTTATCACCCTTTCAGACACACACTTCCATTTTTTTATTTTACGTATAAAATGTTTATGTATAAGTATTGCTACTCCTGCCTGGGCTCTTTCCAATTCATTAACTCCACTATAGATCAGCATGTGTTTATTTTCGGTATATATGCTCCCTGAACCCTTTTTCTTGGTTTCTGTTATTCCTAAAATACTTAACTGTGTCTTTTCAAATTCTATTTCGAGTTCCCTTTCTTTTCCTAATAATCCTTGAACGTTCCATGTTCCTAGTTTCCATTTTTGGTATGTGTTTTTTCCCAGACTACTATTTATTCTCTTTTTCCGTTGCTCTTCTACGTTATTTTTACTTGTAATTTTGTTTTCACTTATATTGTATATTATTCTTTCACTGCCAATGTTGAACTTATTTATTCGTTCTTTCCACTCTTTTTTAATTAGTTGGTTTCTTCCATATTTTGCTAATTGTTTATAATTTCAGTTTTGTGTACTGCAATTTAGTTCCGTTATAGTTCCGATTAAATTTTTGTAACTTCCTATCTAAATTTTTTAATTCTTGGTAAAGAGCACTCCTTTCTCTGTTCCTCTCTTCCTCTTTCTCTATTAAAATGTTTCGTAATTCCACAATCTCAGCCATATACCTCTCCATTTCGTTTTTCAAATCCGTTAACTGTAATTCTGCTTTTAAACTTACAATCTCCTCCTGTAGTGCTTGTATTAGCATTCTACTCCTTTCAACTTCCTTTTCGCTCATATTCTGTAATTTTAAATTAGCGATCAACGTTAATTTGATTTGTTTACGTTTTTAAATTTCGCACACTTTATTCTGCCGCGTTGACCGTCACATTTAACCTTGCGTACATCGCGACCGATTTTGAGCCTTAATGGATGTTATCTCTTGAGAAAACTGCTTCTAATTATCGATTTATACACCGCACTATGCTTATTTTTCCGCTCAACTTTACTCAACCACTTCAATTATCGCTGTAAACTGTAACTTTTTATTTACACTCACTTTTCCACTCGTATTTAATTTACAAAAGCTTCACGCGTGACGGAGCTGATGATTCAGTTATCACGTCGCCGCCCACTCATCAATACATATAATCTGTAAATAAACAGGAACACACCAAGAAAAAGGTACATGGAAACAAATACACAAAGTAGTACATTACGCATAAGAGAGTACCTTATTAAATGACGAGCGTTTGATAGCGCCGGTAAAGTTAATTTCACACACCCCAAAATCGTTCGTACCTGCAGTCGCCTATTTTTGTTTTTCTTGGGGACGCGTTGTGATTCATCACCTCCAAATGCACAGGCAGCAAAATGACGTCAAGCCGTCCAGTAGTTGACCCTTATCAGTCAGCGACACATTCGCTGACAGTTGCGCAATTCTCACATAGGACTAACCTGGTTCCCTTTCTTGTTCCTCCCGTAGCCCAGGAAACGCTGCAGGGTTGCTGTCGAAATGGCCTTTGAGCCTGTCGATTAGGCAGTCGTTAGCGTCTTCAAGGAGCTGCTAAACTTTCTGGTTGGCCCCTGTCGGTGGTCTCTGGTTAAACCGTGGGGGTAGCATGTACCACTTCACTTAGTTCGCTATTTTCGAACCAATTAGCCGGCGTTGTTTGCAGGCTTTTAGCTTCGTTGCGTTCGCTGATTTTGGCACGAATGAATCATTTTGCAGGCCTCTAGCGTTGATTCACATACCGACTGGTTATTCCTCCAACTAAACTGCACTGTCGATGCATTCTTATACGTAATTGAGGTGCGTTATACTCTATAGTCATTGACTGCGTATACATCACTTATTACTCTATAGTGCTAAACTAAATGAATAAACACAAGAACACTTACTGTCAGGCTTTTTTGCTAATTAGCATATAATGAAAAGATGTAAAATAAGTAAATACAGGTGGCACAAATTGACCCGTTTCAACCTGAACATGTAACACGACCTGCAAAGCTAATTAAAGGAAGCATAGACTGGGACAAATTTGAGCATCACATAGATAAAAACATTAAATCACAAAATTTACCATATACTATCCAAACAGTGGATACCGCTATTAAACACATAATAGACACCATAGCGCATGCTACTTAGTTATCTTCCCAGAGAAGTAAAGAAAACCATCGACAAACGCAAAACTGGCCACCAAAATACATCCTAGACCTAATTAGAAAAAAGAATGTCTATTGGAGACTATATCAACGCACACATAATCCAGCCTACAAAACTGAATTGAACAAACTCATTCACCAAGTTATTAGATTATCCGCAAACTAAACATAATAGGTACCACCAATGAAATATAATGACGAAGAGTATTGCACAGATTCAGAAAAATGCCAATTAATGGCAGAACACCTGCAAAGCGTCTTTACCACCAACATCTCACCTTATAACGTCGAACACACAAATGAAATTGAATCATTCGTCGACGGACAGATTCTTCTAATAAATAATAATGCTACCACCACACCATCAGAAATCGAAGAAGTCATACATGGTCTGCCCAACAAAAAAGTGGCTGGTTACGATCACATTCCGAACATCCTACTGAAACATCTCACACCAAAACCTCTGAGCTATCTTGCAAGTATATTTAACATCTGTATCAGCATTGGTCATTTTCCACAAACCTGGAAGAATACTGAGGTTATAATATTTCTCAAACCTGGCAAGAACAAAAATGACTAGCAGTTATAGGCCAATAAGCCTATTTACTCTCTCGAAAGTTCTAGAAAAAATCATTCTTGTCAGATTAAACAAATAAGTACCGTAGATTTCCCAAGTTATTCTTCTTAACATAGAATTTCGGCTTAGACCGCGTAGTATTTGTATATGAACACCCAGCATTTTCTGGCTTAATGTGCCTTGCACCTTGTGAAGTCGAGCAAAAACCCGCGCGATGGCCATGCTCTTTGGTGGCTCGTGTTGTTTGAGTATCTTGAGAACGAGGATACTTAGGCAGATTTGGCCGTTTTGCTGTTTGTGCATCCATATTCACTAACGTTTCGCAAGACCTTGCAGCTTGCATCATCAGAGTGAAAGTCGAGTAACCGCGAAAGCCTCAAACAATACATTTCCCAAGTTATTTAATCAAAATAGTACAGCCATTCGTCACAAATCGAACATTCCGTGTTAAAATTAATGCCATACTGTCAGAAATAAAGCACACCGCTGCTGGAGTGCAGCAGGGATCTGTTCTAGGACCTGTACTATTAACTTATTCATGTATGACATACCTGTCTCAGAGATAAGTTCAAGTGTCATGTACACGGATGATACCGTGATACTCACACAGCACTCTGAAATGCTACGGAACTGTTTAAATGCCCTTTTGCTGTGGTTTAATCGATGGAATATCAAAATCGATCCTTCCAAATGCACTACTAAGATATTCATCCATCGTAGACCAATTGACCCGGATTGGATTTTTATCAATGATCTACCAATACCTTGCAACTCGCTGGATCGTGCAATCAAGTATCTCGGGCTATATTTAGATAGACGTCTAACATGGAGCATAAACTAATAATAAACTACAAGGATTGCTATATTATACCCCATTCTAAATAAAAACTCTCATCTCAAAATTGTGTGTTCTCCAATTTCATACCTGGGAATAATTCTACCTATTATAATGATGCTTGCACCGTATGGGGTACTACAAGTAAAACAAACTTTAAAAAAATTCACACTCTTTAGAATAAAGTACTGAGAATAGCGGACCAAAGATTTGAAGCGAAAAATAAAAGGGGCATGAAAAATATACTTAAATAAGAAGCAACCAGAAGACTACGAAAAGTATAAGGAGAAAAGAAAAGAGGTAAAAACAGAAGTAACGAAAGCAAAAGAAGAGTCATGGATAAGATTTGGAGAGAAAATGACAAATAATTATAAAGAAAATCAAAAATTATTTTATGGAACATTAAAACAACTAAAGAAAAAGAAAGAGCACAATATGGTGAATATAAAAGATAAAGACGGAAAAATAATTACAGAAGAAAATGAAATATTGGAAAGATGGAGACAACATTTTGAGGAACTAACAGAGAACAGTGCAAAAACAAAGGAGGCAACAAACCATAGTAGCAACAAGCAAGAAATGGAAGAAATCAGCCAGAAAGAAGTGATAGAAGCAATAAAAAAGATAAAAATAGGCAAAGCCCCAGGCAAAGATGACATAACACCCGAAATGATGAAATATTTAGGAGAAGAGGGAATTAACAAAATAACAGAAATTTTTAACGAAATAGCCAAAGCGAAAATGACAACAAATGACTGGAATATAGGTATAATACTACCGATCTACAAGAATGGCGACAAGCGAAACTGCAATAACTATAGAGGGATAACTCTATCAAGCATTCCAGACAAAATAATGGCAAGAATAATAGAGAAAAGAATAAGGGACAAGATCGAAAACACGTTAGAAGACACACAATGTGGATTTAGAGGAGGAAGGAGCCCCCAAGACCTATTATTCATGTTAAGACAAGTGAGTGAGAAAATAATAAATGAAAACAAGGTAATACATGTATGCTACATTGATTTGAAAAAGGCGTTTGACAAAATAAGAAGGGACGATATATGGAAAGCTTTAGAAGGAAGAGGGATAGGAAGTGGAATAATAGAGGTATTAAAAGCGATGTATAAGAATAATAAAAATATAGTAAGAACAAACAATGAAGAATCAAGGGAGTTCAGAACAGAAATAGGAGTCAAACAAGGATGTGTACTCAGCCCACTACTATTTACAATCGTGATTTTGACGCAGTAGTGAAAGAAGCAAAGAAAAGGATGAAGAAAGTAAAAATAGGAAACTGGAAAATAGAGGAAATCTACCTGACGGAACTAATGTTTGCAGATGATATGGCCATCTTTGCCGAATCGGAAATAAAACTACAATACAACCTAGATATACTGAACCAGGAACTGCAAAAGATTAATATGGAAATAAACACAGGCAAGACAAAAAGTATGATAATATCAAGCGAAGAAAAAATACACAATATACACTTAAACGGACACAAAATAGAACAAGTGACGAGTTTCAAGTACCTGGGATCAATAATCGAACAGAATGGAAAGCTAGATAAAGAAATAAATGAAAGAATAGGAAAAATAGGAAGAGTATTCAACATAATGAAAACAACTTTTCTAGGCAAAAGGGAAATACCTAAACGCATAAAAACGGAAGTAGTAAAAAGAGTAGTCAGACCGGCAATCTTATATGGGAGCGAAGCATGGACAGTCACAGACAAGCACAAATCAAGAATAAATGCTATAGATATGAGGTTTCTGAGAAAAATTGAGAACAAAACAAGAAGAGACAGAATAAGAAACGAAACACATAGACAACAACTCAAGATAACACCTATATATGACAAAATGATAGAGGGTCAACTAAGATGGTTTGGACATATATGCTGTATGAGTGAAGATAGACTTACAAGAAAAATATATGAAGCAAAAACACAAGGAAAAAACAAAAAAGGAAGACCGAGGAAAACATGGAATGATGGGATAAGAGAGGAAGCAGAGAAAAAAAGCTTAGCCGCGCATGTACGGCTGAAAACCAAACTTACAAAAGAAAATTCGGATTTTTACAAAATCAAATATCTCGAAAACTATTCAAGATATCGTGAAATGAGTGACATATTTAGAATCAGGAGAGAAAACTACATAAAAGTGATATTAAAGCCTAAAATGTGAAAATTCGAACATTAAAGTCGAATATTTCGAAAACGGGTTGAGATATCGAAAAGCCAGTGGTGGATTCGAATTCAGGGGACAAAAATACATGGAATCCACCATCAGTTGTATTCTGCCTTAACGGGAACCGTGCGACAGACACAGACACACAGAAAGAGCGATCATAGTAACCACTTACTTTGTAAGTTTGGTTGAAAGGAATAGCATGGGAAGGAATAAAACAAAAAACAGAAGACAGAAAGAAATGGAGGGAAATATGCAGAAAGCAAGAGTAAAACTACACTAGCCTTACACCTAACGGTAAACAAGGCTTATGATTAAGAAGAAGAAGAAGAAGAATAAAGTACTGAGAATAGCAACGAATGGTACATTCAGAATTCACAACTTTACCGCGAGTTAGCAGTTTCAACGATAGAAGAATTAATTAAAACTTCAGCCAAAAAGTTCTTTGCCAATCTCAACAACTGCCCAGCAGTTTCACCTAGGTGAAAAATCCACAACCACCAGGCTTAAGCCAAGGCTACCGCAACATATCCTGCTCTCGGACAGTGACTAAAAGCATGTGACATAAACTGATAACGCGTAATCTAAACTCATTGTGTAATGCAATTTTCCTGAGCTAATGTAACATTACTAACAATACTGTGAACAACTTTAGTGTGCTTAACCAGAAGAATCTTAAATTTTAAAAAAATAGCAGTTACGTATTATGACAACATTATGACATGACATGAACAACGATCACAGCTAATTAGACCACAAATTCAATTGAACGCCTGTTACTGTTTGCCATATAAGTAACCGAAATAGAAACTGCAATAACTACTTTGATAGTAATTATTGGGGAAAGGAAACAAGACAAGACTCCTGACTAATTTTTCTACCGGGTGACTATAGATAAATGATTGTGATTTTTTTTCTTAGGTTGGCACTGTTTATGTTGGTGGCACTGTACGTCTGTCAAATTCGAGGTTAGCAGGTTAGGTTTTGCGTTAGTTTTGACACAGAATGACGTAAAACCTAACATGCGAACATTGAATTTGGCATAGACTTACAGTGCCACCAACATAAACAGTGCCAACCTAAGAAAAAAAATCACAATCATTTATAGTCACCCGGTATTTGGCACCCCATTTCTGAGATATTTGTAGTGACTTAAATCTCACCATTTATTAAAAAGTGCGAAAGATTATAATTTGTTATTAAAGACAAAACTTAAATTTACAGATTCGAAATCAGAGTGATTAATATTAATGCAATGTGCAGCTAACATTGCCAATCAGTAATTACAGATGTTAGTTAAGTATTTTTCCATATTTACAGTTGACATTACACATGATTACGGTAAACGATTCCAGCTTCTTTATTACCAAAAATAGACCATTATTAAGTGGAATGCAATTTATTGTACAGAAAATTCTACAGTTTCCTATAATTTTATAATTAACAGACCAGTGTCCATATTACATTATAAGGCAATCATCCATTACCTATGGTATTATCCACAGGTCAACCTCATTATTTGAACACCTACAACAAGAGAATGATTTAGAAAATATATTGACTGTATTTTTTTTTAGGAGCGATATGGTTACTAGCATCCCCGAGAAAAATTATCTATTAATCATTAACTGGTACACTGCAACTGGATTCCGTTTAGATCTATTTGGTCTCCGTATGCTGATATTGTGCCTAAAGTTACTGTACAGAACGTGAAAATTTCAAATAGTGGTTGGTATTATCATCAATGTGAAGTGATTCGTTTTACACTAAACCATTGAAATATAAAGTTCTTGAATTGTATTTTATTTTGTGATGTATTTTCACCAAGTGGGGTTTGTGAAGGTGATCTTAGTAAAAGTAATATCTGCATAGTGAATTTTATTTTTGAATGTTATATATATATTAGTTTAATTTCTAGTATTTAAGTGATTTTTGTTTGTACTACCAATGAATCATGGTCATTGTTATATTCATATACCTCTATGTATAATACTGAAGACTAGAATTGTGAATTTTCGAGTATATACACTGTTCTGCGGTGCGATTCGTGTATGCAAGCCTTAGGGGAAATTTTATCCAATGATTTGTTAGGTAACTGTTTTGAACTCTGAACTTGGTTAAATAAATTATGCATTTATTGTATTTTTGCTAATTTTATTTCGAAACTGTTATACATTATACTACCCTTCTATATGGAGTACAAACATTGTACCGCCCTTAAACGAAGGGTAGACAAGGCTTCAGCTAGCTCTTTTAACTCTCGGAAGAATATGGCGTGGTGTAAGGACTAGGCTAAGAAATGCTTCGGGCTTTTAAATTGAACAGAAGAATTAATACAAATAGAGCGCCTAGTCATTACTCACAACATATAAAAACAAAACTAGCTAATTAATTATATGCCACCTACCTTTGGTGTTCCACTGCATGCCTACAGTACTTGTTCAGCTAGTGGGGTTGCAGAAGAAAACGCAAACAAGTAATAGCAATAGGGCATTTATTTAAACCCAAAGCAGTAACACATGAATTATATGCATTAGCCCTTAGGCCAATTGACAACAATTAAGGTTGTAGGACTATTGCCTATTAAATGAATGAATAAATCACAAAAAGAAATTAACTTCCAAATAGTCAGTCCACGAAATGCTAATTATAGCTTAATTTACAACTGCAGGACATCACCTGTGCTATCGCAATAATTGACATAAACGCACAACGCTCATAAGTTACAATGCACATGCTTAGTTCAGCAATTTTGAATTATTTTGATTCCCACTCACTAGCGTCATAAAAGATTGAGCCAAAAGGTTGATTGAACACGTTCAGTTTGATTTGCTAAGATCTTATTAGGAACTGACATAATTACGGCGAATGCCTGTATCGATTAAGAACAGAGCTGATAATGGCATGTACTTACAATTGAACTTGATGTTGAAGTCCAGCGATCGGCAGGTGGAATCCTGTTGCATTGCATTTATTCATGAAGACGTCAAGCCGAATTTGGCTGCTAAATTCTCAGAATCCCAAGGCCGCAACTGTTAGAAGACAGCTAACAACAAAAGGAAGCGACATCAGGAATTCCTGGCTGCATACAGAAGCGAAATTGGGGAACTGAATTAGCTTCATGTGAGCTTATCATCTCGGGCTAAATATTAGGAATTAGAAAGCGAAAATAAGCTATGAGAAGCATTCTTACCAAAGGTGTTATCGGCTTAATTGCGTAGAAAACGGCACCACAACGGTTTTAATTATTGTAAGCGCAAGGGAATCCAGCTCAAATATAAAGATCAGTACGCAAAGAATAAAAATAGATGAGCTTTCTCTACCTACGCCAAATGCTCACCTGCGAAAAACAACGCCTAGCGGCTTTGCTTGTTAAGCAACAAAAACGGCTTCAGTTTAACCCAAAAATTAATATCCGCGAGAGCGTGCTTCTCGAAAAATCAATACTCTTCCAGCTATTGAGCTATTGCGCGGTTTACTCGAATCGAAATGCGACAAACAAGTTGCGACAAGAAAACTGCAGGTGCTTATCTCTTAGCACAAATGCTTGCTGCGATAAACTTGAATTCTTTTGCTACAATAATTAGATATAAGGTGGTCAGAAATTAGGTGCTAAATGCATTAATGCGCTATTGAAATGAAATTGAAACGGGTCGTTACAACATGGACTTTAAACGCAACAAGTCGAAGGAAAATTGAAGCTTTTGAAATGTGGATGTATAGGAGAATTCTTAGGATCTTGTAGATGGATCGTATAACAAACATAGAGGTCCTAAGACGAATTGAAAAAGACAAAGAACTAGCAAACACCATCAAGAAGCAAAAACTAGAATATCCGGGGCATGTCACAAGAGGAGAAAAAATACGCCATGCAGCAATTCATAATACAGGGAAAGATACAAGGAACAAGCAGTGTCGAAAGAAGAAGAACATCATGGTTGCGAAACCTCTGAGAGTGGTTTCGATGTACCTCTAGCGAACTGTTTAGAGCAGCAGCTTCAAAAATCAAAATAGTGATGATGATTGCCAACCTCCGACAAGGAGATGGCACCTGAAGAAGAACATACATTATAGTGTTTTTAAAAAGCATAGATAGAAGCAAAATTGGTTTAATACAAGCTTTAACAACTATATATTCAGGCACTCAAGTGTAATTCACAAAAAGGTAAGAAAATGTACTTAATACAGTTAGGACATGACGACTTTACCATTTTTTCGTGAAGGTTAAAGTGTTGGTATGTGTTTTCTCAACTGATAAAGCTGTGAGTAAATATTTTATACAATTTTATCATTAAGAGTTGCTATCAAATTTCTTTGTTGTTACTAAGAAGTAGGTCTGGATTAAGACAAGTAAAAACGGCAAAATTATTGCTAAAAGCTATCGAAATATCGCAAAATTGCGGTAGAACTAAATATAGTGAAGTCGACTGTTAGCAGAATTATACAACAGTTTGGAGAAAGTGCTAGTTTTATAGTTATTTATAAAGGGTTTTCCAATAAGGGCGGGTCGATGTTGAAATGGAATAAAACAAGCTGTGTGTGAGATATTAACGAAATTCTTTTTTTATTTGAAAGGCCCATATATGCCATTATGTATGGAATATGTCATCGTTAAATGTCCGCCGCGGCTTCTCACGGTGGCACGGATCCGAGAGGTCCAATTTTCAATTACTCTGCCGCATAGATCCGGCTGAATTTGAGCGAGGCCTGGGATATGTTGACTTTGAGGGAATCGGTAGATTGCGGCTTATTGGCGTAGACCTGCGACTTCAGAAAACCCCACAAGAAAAAGTCTAGCGGGGTCAAATGGCACTATCTTGGTGGCCAATTCACGTCGCCTCTGCAAGAGATAACCATAACCTCAAATCGTTCATGCAGAATGTTCATCGTGGCGTTTGCGATGTGGCACGTAGCGCCGTCCTACTGAAACCACATGTGCACGTCCATATCCTTCAATTTGGGCCAAAATAAATTGATTATCATCGATCTGTAGCGCTCGCCGTTGATGGTGATGGCTTCACTAACGTCGTTTTTGAAAAAGTACGGACCAATGACGCCGCCGGCCCAAAATCCGCACCAAACAGTAACTTTTTGTGGATGCATTGCCACTTGGTGAACCTCGTGTGGGTTGGCGTCGTCCCAATACGGCTATTTTGCTTGTTAACATAGCCATTCATTCAAAAATGCGCCTCGTCGCTAAAGATGATTTTTCGGCCAAAATTGGGGTCCCCTTCCAAACGCTCCGAAGCCCAGTCAGCGAACAAACGGCGTTGTCTATGGTCATTAACTTTGAGCTCCTGGGTCAGTTGGATCTTGTACGGGTGCAGGCCCAAGTCCTGACGCAAAATTCGCCAAGTTGAAATCTGCGAAAGGCCGAGTTCTTGTGCACGGCGAGGCATTGACCAAAGACAAGAACAGAATTGACTGCCTCGGGTTCTCCTGCACACTTTCACGGACAACGTCGATGTTCTCAGCCGATCTGGCGTTCCTTTGACGTACGGCTGTTGGCTCATCGTTTATCGAACCGGTCGTCTCGAATTTGGCCACCAAACTTTGGAGAGTCGACTTTGAAGGGCCACTGCGTCTGCCGTAAAATGGGCGCAACGAGAGCAAAGTTTGCAATAACGAACACTCATTTTGATAATAAAGTTTTATCATTTGGACGTGCTGCTCAATCGTGTAACTTGCCATGGTGATTTGGCATCAGTGACTGAACAATAAACAACAAATTTGACAGACGCCGCCAAAACAACGTGGCCGCCACAGTCTGCCAACATCGACCCGTCCCTATTGGAAAACCCTTTACATCAAGTGAATAAAGACATTTTATTAACGAGCGAAATCTGTATTCACAAGGGGCGAAGCCCCAAGTGAATACTTTTTGCGAGTTAATAAAGTATGTCTTTATTCAAGAGTGATACAGCCGAGGCGTTTGTTAGCCAAAATGTCCTCGGGGCTCCGCTCCTCCCCAAGGGGGCCCTCCTGGCTCGGCCCCTCTTCAAGGGGGCCCTCGGGGCTCCGCCCCTCTCCAAGAGGGCCCTCGGGGCTCGGCCCCTCTCCAATCGGGCCTTCGGGGCTCCGCATAAAAAATGGGGTTTAAATAATTGCGTACTATAATATTTTACACTAATGTATTCAGAAATGAATAAAAACTATTTTAATCATTAGTGAATAAACAGGTAGGTACTTTAATAACGAGATTTTAGTGAAGAAAATGCAGATATTTAGGTAGGTATTGGAAAAAAGTAGTTAACAGTTCTGTTTTGATTACACCAAAAAATAAAATATTAATGTGCACAAAGGAGAGTGTCTTGGATGCAAAAAGAGTGGAAATAAAAAAGTTTGCATAAGTACAATATTTTTTCTAAGACCTTAAATGTACTGTTATCAATCCATAAATGTCAATTTCCACAGCCGGTAGTTGTCAAAGTTAGTTATCAAAGGTAATTATAATAGTACTTACACATTTTAGTTTATTCATTACATAATGCTTTAATTATTTAAACACTACCTCTAACAAAAGAAGTAACTAGAATAACTTTATAACCTCACTTCCAGTTTAAAATACGTAAATTCAAAACCAACTATTTACTTTTAACATGTGTGCTAAAAGTAAACAGCTGATTTCACTTTTAGCATGCTGATGTATAATACATCATTTTTAGTTCGACTAGTTATTGGTAAAAGGTCTACTTTTAGTAGTGGTCACAGAAAAAAGAAGTTATATAAAATTCTAAAACTAAATTGAAAGAAACATACAAAATTGAAGTATAATATAAAACCCCAAAAAAAAAACTAGCCAAGAGAACTGTAACAGACTCGTCACTGGACGAATATCTATCAACAACAAATGCGGGAAATATCAGTAAAAAAAGCCTAACCAGGAAGAAGGATGGAGAGCAGTACAGAACAGAAACAGTATGAGCGCAGAGCTTACTAGCGGGGCTTACACCGGGCGGGACAGAGAAAGAAAAAGTGAACAAAGGAACGCCGAATGACAAAGAGAAATAAAAAGCATGTGTTGTGTGTGGTCAGGTTACTCTTTCCCGTAGACCAGTATTCCGGGAAGAGCAATACAAGAATTAAGATGGAAAGGACACTGGGAAACTATGAAACGGGACAATTCGTGCCACCTGTATTTACCTATTTTATACCTTTTTATTATATACCCAATTAGTAATAAAGCCTGACAGTATGGGTTATTATGTTCCATTCAATTAGTATCGCACTATAAGTACGAATCGCTATGTAAGTGACCGCAGGCTATAAGTTTCCGAGTGCGAACACACCAGTGAAAAACGTGCGAGAATGTGCAAAGCAAGCAATTCGTTCTGTTTATCAGCTTGACACATACACCTGCATTCTTATAGTTTTTCTTCCTGTTTCAAATTTTGGAACTGTTGATACCCTGAGATTGCGGACTGCTTTTGGCAAATTTTCATTCTTTCCATCCCCGATTCGGTCGTGAGAAGTTGGTGCCCTGGGTACCTCTTGCTTCATTAGCTTTGGATATAGCTGTCATCATTTTTGGAAGGATGTGTGAGGCATAGTGACCCTCTGGAACGCCATGGGAGCGTTTGTGTGTTGCTTCCGGGCGTTAGCTACGCTTTATAGCGGATATGTTGAACCTCCTCTCCGATCGGACCGTGTGTAAAGCTGTTCGTCACCACTCGTCAGGTTAGTTTCGGGTTCTTCCCTTTAGCGCGGTTGTGTACCTAGAAATTTGTATTTTTAGCTTTCTTTTACTACCCACCTGGAAACTTATTTTTACCTGGGATGGTTTTTCGTATTGGTGTGATGTGTTCTGCCTGGGACATGCGGTACCCTTGCGTGCCGGCGTGCTGTTCATTCCTCTGGCTGGGGCTTGCTGCCATTCCCCTGCAATCGCTGCATCATAGCAACTAACGAGGGTCATCAGCAGCTTGTTGCGAGACCGTTTCCATGGCCAACCAACTGCCTGATTGCCACGTTCACTAGCTCAGCACCACGTGCCCTGTGTATTTTAGGTTTTTGTAGTGCTCTAGCTATGTATTTTTTGTTGATTTGAGTTTATAAGTATGACCTTAGAATGTCTATAATAGTATTTTGTGTATTACGATTTGTGTGCTTTACTTGCGTAATTAGATTTTTGATTATTTGGTATACCTGCTCGGTTGTTTTGCAGCCACTTTGAGATTGCTTTGATTTGTTTTGCGGTTGCCTTAGTAATCACTTTTGTTCATGTGTTTTTACGCATAACAGCCTAGTGCGTTGACATCAATTTGAGTTCGGCTTTAGCTGTCAAAATTGTGCTGCTGCTATGCTACCGCCGACGGGATTATTACTGTGTTTAATTGGCTGTCCGTTTCTAAATTCACAGTCAAGTTTAGGGTTTAGAGTGACCGCAAGTAATGACTTGAAGCTTCTCAGAACGCATTATGAATTTCATATAGGTCCTAGCACCCCCTTGTGAGATTTCATACCGCCCCGTCTACATTTTGTTTGCAGTAAAGTCAATTTAACTAAGCCAACTCTCGGGGTTGAACGTTGGCCTTACTTTATACTTGAGCTATTCGCACTCCTTTGATTGCACTCCGCTTAACGGAGTATATTTGAATAGTTAGAGCTCTTTGGTTTTAATCGTAGGTTAATTTAGTCATGCCACGTGTTGTGTCGATCTCCGCTTTACGGTGACCGCCGCTGTATTTATGAATAGACATGCTTCTGCGTTTGTTTATTTGATTTAAGATTTGGGACGTTTAATTATGTGGTTACTAAGCATCTAGCGCCCTTCTGGTTGGACTTGAATTACGTAGCACTATTCTTTGTTTTATAGGTCAATTTGTGATATTTTGTATTTGCTGTGATATATTTATATTGTTTGTTGGTTTGTTTATATGTATATTGTTGGCGTGTATTTTTATGAGTTTGTTGAGCACTATAGAACCAAATCATGAATAAATCTCGTTATTAGATATTGGTTATGCTATTATTTTGATTTGTCTGGAATATCTCGTACCTTGGGGAGGTCCAACCCAAGGATTTGTCTACGTCTAGAGACCCTGTATATAAAGTAAGATAAGAGATGGGACAAGGATAAATTGATTAATTGCTACGTTTTTGAAATAATGTTTCAAGAGGTTGCCATTGCCAAACTGATATTAATCTAAAATGACAAACTTCTAAATGCTAAATAATGAAAATATTTTTATATTATCAATAAAAATTGGTTCTGGTTTTGATAAAGTAGGATAGATATTACGCATTGTTCTAGTTATTAATTACAAATTTACATCTCATTACAGTTTCTTTCTAAGTCAAAGACTCACATTTTAAAATGAATACTAAAACTGGCACTACACTGGATAAAGTGCAGACTCGCCCGTACACATAGGTAAGCTTCCCAGGAAATTTCACTTTGAAAAAACTGTAATAAGTGAAAAGCTTTTTACCTTCCAATAATAATAGTTCAGAAGTTATACAATATGTTCCATTGACAATTGGCTTCAATAGCGGTTATGTCCCTTTTAATTTAATGTCATTTCCCTCAGATGCTAATAAAGTTTCTGTTTCTGTGCAACACAAATTCTTTAAATTTGCCGAAGTATCTTATATTGTCTTTCTGTATGTTTCACTCTCACAACTGTACAAATAGAATGATGATTGCACTGCCATATATTTTAGTTTCCTAATTGCGATTTTGCCTGCGTATTCAGTTAAGAACTAATCTGGCCTAAAATTTTCTTTGCATAGTCTGCACGAATGTTCACACTTCAAATGCTTAATAACTAGCCTTCCTATCAATATTCACATAGAAGGGTCATTTTATCGAAACTTAAACAATTGCTTATATCCAACTGCTAAACTGCCAGTCATTCAAGTTAAGTTTATGAACAATGACGTACAAAAACCCGATTTATCTATCACGCAAAGGAAATCTCACTTATCATTACAGCAAAAATTAGAAATGTCAACCGGCCATAATCATTTCTGCCATGGAAAATGGTTCCAACCAATCGGCATTGATCATCTGTATTTCCCGTCTCTAATCTTAATATATACAGGGTCTCTATCTACGTCGAGGACCTGGCGCCCTCTCCTTTAGTTACTTTTTCAGCTTTGCTGGAACCCCGACCCTCTCGACCTAGGCCGATATTTATCAGCTGGCAAAATACCTAATACAACTTTTGCCAACAGGTAAGGGCCGCCCTTCGGCATCCTTCGTTACAATGATTAGCAGTAACTATAATTTGATTAGCAGAGGTTAGCAATTGAATAAAACAGCATAGGCAGGGTTGCCCTCAGCTAATTATTCAATTTTTGTGCTCGTTATAGCGGGTGCATCTAATTTATGGTGACTGACAAATGTGTTTCGAGGCTTTACACAAGTTTTTTACAGAATTTAGTAGCACAATTCTCGTTCCAACAATCAGTAATGCAACTGAAAAGTGCAATGTGGTGTAAAAAAGACCTAAATGCAAAGGGCATGAAAAGGCAACCTAAGATAGAAGAAAGACAACAGTGCAGTGATAATTAAACTTGTGAGGCCAGTATTTATTAAAACTAAACGAAAAAAAGTAAACAAGTGAGGTTATAGTGCGATCCAGATTGACATTTATGCCAAAAACATTTTAGTTATTAAGGAAAAACATTGCATAAACTTACTTGAAAACAATTGTAACAAATTTCTAGGTTATTAGATGTTCTATTGTCATTGTTTTATAAGCGAAGCCAAACAAGAAGCTGTTTTTTAAGATTGGCTCCCAAAGTTTGATTGATTTTGAATATTAAAAATGATTATTCTTGCCAAGTGTTGTTGTTTATTGAATTACCAGCGTGCAGAGTCCATTTGTGCGATTTTTTACCAGGTTATAAAGTGCCATCCCAGAGAAAATTAAATTAGAAATTTCGCCCATTGGAGTATAATTTCGGGGCCAGCTTTTGGCAAGTTTTGAGGCAACGGCAAACATATACTATTGTGCAGCGTGTAGATAGGACCTTCATTGTGACTTACAAGCAGACAGGAGAATTCCAGAAACAAATTACGAAGGTGGCGTCACTAGAAAGTGTTAAACCAGGTAGGAGTTCCACATTTCGAGTTTTTTTTTAAACAGAAGGGGTCTCCGAAAAACCTGCAGCAGTGTGGTTCAGCTGGGGCATTCATCTTTTGAGGTACAGAGACAAGCAGCAGCAGCAAGGGGCCTTTCAGAAAGAAATTATCGCCGTAGCGTCGCTTGAAAGTGCAGATAAGCGGAAACCAGTTCGGCCAGCATTCAAAAGATTTGCCAGTCCGCGTCTTCTGTGACGTCAGAAAAGGAAACAAAGCAGGTTAGCCATACTACTTGATTTAAATTACATTGCTATTTGTTACCTGAGGTGAAATTGTTAATTGTTTGTAGATTTTCATCTCTGTTTACACTGCAATATTAGAGGTTACTGTCACTCGCTGAGGGGTGGAAATTTGCTATATCTGAGTAAAAGTCATACTCAAAAGTAAATTTTATACTGGATGTTACAACCTAACCCTGAGATTTGTGTTTTCATATGCCTGCCGGCGCATTTATTTTGAATTTGGTTGCCAACGAATAAAATATAAAACAGGCAAAATACCATTTATTTTTGCAAATTAATAAGACAATTCAGATAATTTTTCATAAGCCCTGAGAATCAGCACAATAATTCTTATTAACTCTAGTATTTGTTGTGATATTCCCACATTATTTCTTTATATTGGAGTGGGCTATCGTTACAATATATTGGCGAAGGGTGAGTTGAATTTCATCTGCGTGCTCTACACTGATTTGCAGACTTTCTGTACGCTGGGAGGTGTCTCCTTCTTTAAGCGGCCCCGTTTGGAGCCTCCGGCAGAGGACGTAACATTTTCAGGGGCACTACGTTGGTCTCTGGAAGTAGTGTATCTAGTTAAAAGCTCCTATTGCGTTTCAGTAACTGTAGACGGGTCCTGCTGGTCGCTAGCGGCCAACTTAGTCTTCACCTTTTTGCAACGTCTTCGTTCCGAACCATTCCTTTTGGCAGAAGGCCCATGTTACGGTGCATTATTATTTACGAAGGAGGATCCCGAAACGTTTCCCACCTTTTTGAATAATTCTAGAGAGGTTTCTGTGAAGGAACACTTACTTGGGAAGGTCAGAGTGGAACCTGAGATCGATATATCCTCTAATGAAGTATTTCGGTTATAATAATGCCTTTCACGATTAATCCCACGAGCAGACAGGAGAGAAAGTTCGCAGTCTGTTACAGGAATAAAGCTGAGAAACCATGGAAGGCGCCAGATATTCCAAGGGTATCGTTCAAGGCACTTTAACCCTGTGTCATTCAGCTCTTGGCACGATAGTTTTCACCTTAGCTTGAGGTTAATTTATCGACATTCGGGTATAGGATCGAAGGGTTTTAGTTAGATAGGGCCACCACGGGAAATATGCAATCAAAGATCGTACGTCTTAGACTACCCAATGGTTTTGGAAGTCTGAAAGCGAAAAGTGCAATACTTCCAACGAACTTTCTCTGTAAGCTGCCTGCCGCCGGGGTAGATACTTTAAGGCTGGGGAATTTGGAGACAAAACGCAGCACTTTAAAATGTCATGTTTAGTTACCAAACCAATTAATATCTTCGGCTGCGCTTTTGGACAGTAGTTAATTAAAGATAAGTGATGAGATTGATATACATTTTCATATGCATTTCATTTTAAAAAGTGATTAGAAAAGCTCGCAAAAAATAAAGAAAAGTAACCCTACTACTTCATAATTTAAACTGCTCATTTTTAATTTGCAACAAAATAACCTATCTGAGTCTACTCTCCAAGTGCATTTAAAAGTATATAACTAAAATAAATTACAAATAAGCGATTTGTTAATTAGTAGTTCAGGACAATAGTTTACCCCATAAGGCCTGTAGAAATTTAAAAGGACCGCCATATTTAGCAACAGTTTCTGGTTACTTCGTAATGCAACCAATTTTACATAGATGGAGCCTCTGTAAAAACTGATAGAGAACTATAGCACAGATTGTAATAACCATGGAGTGTCTCCAAGGTAGTATTCAAAAACTAAATGTGATACTTGGAAGCAGTTATATTATTGGTTTGTGCATTTTAACCTCAAAGTTTGTGATATCCACAATAAGATTGTTTTTCCAGACTACATTTTTGCAATAAAAAAACTATTGATGGATTGTGCAGTTATAAATTATTAACTACTGAACGATTCCTTTTAGAATAGTATAGTAGCATTACTGTAGTTTCACTTACGCATTAGTATATTACGTTATAAGATGGGTAAGTGCCTTAGAACAGGCCGAAAAGAGTTAGAATGAGGCTCGAAGCGCTAAGCTCTGCTTTTTTTGAGGACTGTTCCTGTAAAGCACTTAACGATCAAGTCTCGTATAACATTTTTTGCGCTATCAACATAAAAAATACCGTTGAATATGACAAATATATTATTGTGTGCCTAAATAAAGTGCGTGATTGTTGTTTCTATAGTAACTAAATGAAAGTATAATCAAGCAATAATGATCTGCTAAAGAATATTCTCGTATGCATTATTATTATTATTAATAATTATTATCCAGAACATGATATAAATACAAGGGTATGCTCGAGCGCAGCTTTTCTCAAAGACCAATGAGAAAGCGTGAACCAGACTACGTCATCAATAGGTGGCAATTTGAAAGTTACGTTTTAAAAGTCTCCCGGAAAAATCGTATTTTGCATTTGTAGTGGGTCAAGTTAATGGTAAAATGGAGGGAAGTCGTACGCAATTGTAATAAATGCTATTTTCCGTGTGAATAATACGCGGTTTTATTGATTCTCGTACATTATTTCTTTTCCGCACACAGGAGAAAAACCTTATAGTTGTTCTAACGCGATTTAGTTGGACATGCAAAAATCCACACAGGAGAGAAACCGTATAAATGAGGTTAAGGTTATCGACGTGCAATGCGTGCAACCATCGTCCAACATGCCGAAACCCTCCTGATATACCCGAGACCATGATAATCATGCCCGAGACCTTACGAATGTGACGTCATGTGGTTCACGTGCGCAGTGGGTTACCATCTCTCGAGCATGCCCTTGTATTTACATCATGATCCAGAATAGAATAACACGATGGACTTTAAAACTGCCTGCACGAAACTGACGAGTGACGACTGAATTAATCCTTACTAAAAAATTAAGTCTAATAAGCATTTCTCCCTGTATGGACGCATTGTGTGGGCCGAGAATGTGCTGCGTGGAACTTTTACATACATTTCAGAGAGACCTATCAGCGTAAATTGCACCCCGCGGGGTTACATTATCTATGGTAAATTGACACCTAGCAGTGATCGCATCCGCAAAAATCGATAAGGAGGAAACTAAATATCAAATGACTGTGTTGATCTTTGCTTCGTTCGTGGCCTTTCAATTTTTAGAATAAGTTACGAAAGCTAGATTTTCCGTTAGCCGCTGTTGGTCAAATTTACCCGCCGAAGCAAACTACAAAAAAGCTAGAGTTAGCGGTAAAACCGCTAAGATGCAACACTGACCGTTTCAGTGGTTTGATCCGCAAACAGCTCGTTTGCAATTTATTGAAAACAAAAATTGCCTAGTAGCGACCCCTTTCGGTTGAAGTTCAAACAAGTTTCGATGATATTACTTAGCTATGCAACCAAACAAGCATATTTCATTTTCAAGCATTTTGATACACCGACCGCCCTCTACAATTTATGTTGTGCGTAACACGGAAATTCTCCAACCTTAATGTCGACCCTTATTCTTCCTCACAAATACAATATTTACGATTTTTTAGTCTGTAATTATTGTTTATTCTGTTTATATCGCTCATCCGGAAGAAAAGTGACACAACTCAAAAATGTGCATAATTTAGTTATCCCGTAAAAACATCTCCAAATCATAGCCTTTTTGTCCCAGGAAAATCGTCACAAAGTTATCTCTTACGGTTTCCGATAGGTGGCGCAAGTGTCACTGTTCCATTACAGTGGCTATATACAAGACAGTGTGGCCATAGGGATGTCTTCGCCGCTATTGGTCGACGCGAATATCCGCCATTAACAGGCAAAATATTTGGTTACTTTTAAGTTGTTCTCAAAGAGGTTGGTAGAACCTGTTCATTTGGTTATGGAAGAAAATAAAACCTTTCAAATCTGACAATTGTAAATTGTCAGTGTCAAATAATTCATTAGCGTCGCAAGCGGGTCAAATTTTATCATCTATTGCCCTGAAAAACTAATATTCTGCACAGTATTTAAATGTGACAATTTATAATTATGCTATTATTGTAATAGCACAAGATGCGTTCGACTTGGAATATATGATAAAGAGATTACATCGGTGCTACGATAAATGGAGCCTTAGCATAAGTTTAGAGGAAACGGAGTATTTAGTAGTCAACTCGAAAGCACAATATGAAGTCTTAATAAATGAAGATGTCGCAGTAAGACAAGTAGAAAGGTTTAAATACCTCGGTGCTACAATACAATCGATGAAAAAGGTTTGGGAACAGAAGAGATCAGAACTCGAATAGTACAAAGTACTTAAAATAAATTTGATGGGACAATACTATCTCTAACAAAAACAAAAAAAAGAATAGGTAAAGTAATGGTAGAGTCGGTGCTATGTTATGGCAGTGAGGTATGGACTGTAACAGCGGAAATGAAACGAAGACTAAACACAGTTCAAATGGACGAAAAAGCGCAAAGGTATCGAGACGAGATAGAGTGACGAACGAGGAAATAAGACGCAGAATGAAGGCACCAGAATCAGTTGTGGACATAATTGGAGAATGGAGGAGACGACGTGGCTTATAAAGATCTTTAAATGGTCGCCGCCGGTTAAGAAAAAAAGAGGTAGACCACGCAAACCGTGGAATGAGGGTATTCGGAGAGCCATGGAGGAACCTGGAAGAAGACCAAGCACAGAACAGGGAGGTTTGGAGACAGGGAACAGGAAGACGCCATTTAGCTGTATTGTAAACTATCATAACTGAAACCGGTTGTAAACTTCATGTAACACCTTAAAGCACTACGAACGAACGCCAATGAGAAATGTCAATGTCCAAAAATAACACTGCACGTGTAACTAACATCAACTAGTTAAAATAACTAGCGCCAAAATAATGACCACTCAAAAACGTTCGATTATTTCTAAAGGCACTGTATATCTCTACGCTCAAATTTGCCTGTTAATGGCGGCCAACAATCGTATGGCCACACTGTCTTGTATATAGTCACTGTATGTTCCATTGGTTACTTATTCACAAGCCTGCATTAGGAACAGCGACACATTTCAGTTGTGTCCCGACTGTGTTAGTGGAAGCATTGCCGCGTTTCAGAAAAATCGTCACATCTCGAAAAGTGTCTTATAATTCTGTACAAGTCTTTACTAGAACAGTGTCACATTTAAGTTTGTGTCATTATTCCTGAAAAAGGTGAGTAATTTTTTGTATTCCTTATTTTTTAACTTAAGTTTTATTTTGAGAAGTGTCATTATCCTTGAAAACATAATTTAACATCTTAATGCCATGATGTCATTTTCTCAGTTGTGTCACTATTCTCGATAATATTTATACACATTTTTGTGTTGTTTCTGAAAATTATTTAGCTTTGTGACATTTTTCTGGAAACAAAACATCAAATAATTTCTAACCTATAATACTTACCTGTAGTGTTATTTTCAGATGTCCAACTGCAACAGCAGATCTCATCTTATCCTTAAATTAGCTAAGGAAACAATTGCACTGCAGGATAATATTAAAACAAGTAGTAAAAATCATAATGATGAATGGAAAATTGTAGTCGAAGAAGAAACTGCCGACACAACCTCGGTTATTGCGCTTAATCCAGAAAATATTGACGATGAATGTTATGATGCTAATAGTCAACAAATATCTGCTGTTTTAGAAGTTGAACCTCAACCAATAGAAAGTAATACAGTACAGTCATTCGAAGGTAAAACACACTTCTCTAGTTTTGTAAAATCGACATACTTACATACACCTACCAATTTTTTGTTTAAATTCCAGAAGTCCAGCCTATAACAGATTTTGAATTTCAAGACAATCAAGATAGTTCCAAGACGATTCCAGAAAGCGTGGATGAAGGTGATCCATCATTATCAGATCCATATAGTACAGATGATAGTAATGCTGACCCCGATTACATGAGTGATGGAAAATCTTCAACTTCAAGCATTGGCAGTACAACTTTGAATGTTAAACCCAGCACTTCTTGCAACAAAAGAAAAACCAAAGAGAAACAACCTTCCGAAATCCAAATTAAGAAAAGGAAAGTAATGAATTTTACACAAGAAGAAAAGAACGGCAAGAAGCGAATATCTGATCCACAAAGATGGATAAAGAACCGCGCAAAAGCGTTAAGAAACACAGGGGAGTCCTATTTATCAGTTTCAAAAGGAAAGAAAGTTATTGCAGCCCGAACTTTACTACCCCCATGCACCGATAAATGTAAATTAAAATGTTACAGCAAGTTTGTCGAAGAAGATCGTAAGCAAATATTTAACGATTATTGGAAGCTAGCTGATTTGGAAAAACAACGACATTTTATTTCCGCTAGTATGACAACAGTCACTCCCAAATACAAATACGTGAGGGAAAATAGTCATAGACGTCCAAATAATGCGTTTCATTTCGAAATTAGGGATAAGAAAATTCACGTTTGTAAAGAATTCTTTAAAGCAACATTATGCATTACCGATAGGCCCATAAGGACTGTTATTGCAAAAAGAAATCTCTTCACTGGACAAATGTTGTCCTCCGACTTGCGAGGGAAGCATGGGTGTCATTTTAAAGTAGATAATGAGATAAAAAATGGTATAAGGCAGCACATAATGAAAATTCCGCGAATCGAAAGTCATTATTGTCGCAGCCACACTGAAAAAGAATATATCGAGGGGGGGAAAACTATAGCAGATCTCCATAGAGATTATGTTAAAGACTGTGCTGAACAAAACAAACCTTCCGGAAATTACATGATGTATTGCAGGATATTTAACGAAGAATATAATCTTTCCTTCTTTGTTCCAAAAAAGGACCAATGCGAGGTCTGCGTTGGTTATATGAATGCTTCAGAAGATGAGAAGAGTCGGCTGCAAGAATATTATGATACACATAGGCTAGAAACGGAATTATCAAGAAAAGAAAAAGAAAAAGATAAAACATCAGCTGATGGTAACAATATTGTTGCAGTGTATGACCTCCAGGCTGTATTACCTTGTCCATCAGGTGAAGCAAGTTCATTTTATTATGTTTCAAAACTAAATGTTCTAAATTTGACTATTTGTAACATAAAAACTAAGGATGTACAATGTTATGTCTGGCACGAGGGAGAAGCTCAGAGAGGCGTGAATGAAATAGGAACCTGTGTTTTAAGATATTTGGAGAGTATTCAACAAAATATTATAGATAATAATAAAGAAAATAGTTTTGAAAATAACCAAATTGCAAGAAAAAATATTATATTCTTCTCCGACAACTGTGCTGGGCAACAGAAAAACCGTTTTATGATAGCGGCCTACATGTATGCGGTACAACATTTTGATTTCTTGGAGAGCATAACTCACAAATACCTCATTACAGGGCACACCCAGAATGAGGGTGACAATGCACATTCACTGATAGAGCGTCAGATAAAAAGATCAAAACGATCTGGACCGGTATATATTCCAGATCAGTACGTGACACTTATAAGAAGTGCAAAAAAATCGGGTCAGCCTTATAAAGTGGATGAATTGTGCCACAAAGATATTTTTGACGTAAAACAGTTGGCTTCTGACTTTGGATTACATTCTTTTCCAAAAAATGCTAATGGCGAAACAGTAAAAATATCTGAAGTGAAAGTAATCAAGGTCATGAAGGATTCTCCAGGGACATTATTATATAAAACTAGTTACCAACAAGAAGAGTTTCAAATTATGACTATAAACCGAAGAAAGAAAAACAACAATAATGTACAATTAAAAAATGTTTATACTCGTAAGGTTGGCATTGCAGAAAAAAAGAAGAGTGGATTATTGGCATTATTTAAAAGAAAATTTAAGCCGATACCATCCAGTTACCTGCCATTTTTTGAGGCACTATAACTGTAACAATTTATAAAATAATAAATACGATTTGAAAATTGTCTTTATTTCGTTTTGTAACATTTCACTGAAAAGTAACAAAAAGTTCACAAGAAAAGTGACACAATTCAAATTATGGGTAGAAAAAGAATTTTTTTGACTTGCTTTTATATTATAATTACTTATTTCTTAGTATAATGTGAAAAATTATTACAGCATGGTTCAACATTTTAAATTTCAAGTTTGTAACACTACGCACTAAAAAATTACAGTATATTTACGTTGTTCAAAAATTTTAAATGGCGTTTTCCAGAAATGTAATTTTTTGACTTGTGTCACTTTTCTTCCGGATGAGCGATATGTGTGCTTTCGCATGCGTTCGCCTAATGGACACAAGTTTTAAACACTTCTTCGTCACGGAGGCCACACGCCATTTTAACACGTCGGCTGGATTAAGTTCAGCCTACCAAAATTACCTATCCTTAGACTGTATTCGCGGTGAGTTCACTCCATAGGGACTTCCGCGTAATATTAGAGGTTTAGCATCAGGCTACCAGCTGAGATCTGTTCCTTGTATTATCGTGTGTTCAGTATATCAATTTACAGTCTATGGATTTTTACTGTAAAGCAAATATACACTCGCGTTTATAGGTGTTATAAGCACAATATAGATGAAGATAACGTAAGTTCCAGCAAATAGGACTTGAGATTCTCACTACGCTTCTAAGCTTCTTCTGAGTTGGAAGCGTCGCAACATCTACAGGCTAGAGTAAATAATTCAGTGGCGCCCAACAAATAATAATGATAATTTTTCACATCTCTACTTAATCGAATTTAACGAAATCACCAAAGTTTTTATAGTAAGATCGCGCCCAATGTTCACTGTAGCAAACGGAGTGTATCTTTTACTGTTATATGTTGTAAATAAATTTTGAAGTGTAGCACTTAATCTAGAATGCATCTTATAGCTACGGCGGTAAGTTACTCTTATCAAAGTTTTGTCAGTAATATTTAAATAGCTAATATAATAAACGACGTCTAAAGAATACTGCCTAAAACATTTTTTTAAATATACATATATTAATATAAGACGAAAATTTGGTTAGCAACGACTTACCTTGTAGATCTACTATTTAACTTTAGCATGAAACCCACAAGGAAACCTCAAACGAGGAGGGGGAACATCAAAAATATAAGACTTAGAACTGTATTACGAGAAAGTAGCAAAGCAGTGACTAATAATCGACTCTAATGGAGAAAACAATGTGTCTAAACGATTCAGATGAAACTCGATCATAAAATAAAGTTATTTATATGAATAGTTTAGCATAAATGTTTTTTTAAAGATTTTTTCTGAAGTTTTCGATTATTCTTACTGTGCGAGCATCTCTATTTAGATATATTGTAACAAAATTATTTGCATGTATAATATATACTGTTATTCGAAATTATCTGTTTCTAGATATTTATAAAAGTATTTTTAACAACACTGTTTGTGATATACTGTATATAGGGCTATAACAAATTCCGAGCATTAAAGATTATAAACTTCCGAAGTTCTCCATGTTTACATTTTCACGATAAACAAGGTTCAAAGTTATGTCTGCCCTATAAAGGCCATGAATTTATTCACTACATTATAATACACAAGCCCCTTTAGAGCCTCTTTCTCAAATAATCTTCTCTTTAGGATTTGCGACTTGTTCCCGAAATGGGAAATTCAAACTAGAGCCGTTCTTATTTGCATAGCTAAGATTGTAGTCGCTCAATAGTCCTCCAAACCTGAAGCTGAAAGAGTCTGCATCGAAAAGTACATGGGAACCGAACACGCAAACTTGAGGACAATTCAATCACATCGAGGGTGGATGCGTTGTCCGGTATTCAAACAAGAGACTAGGAGTGGTCACAATCAATCATTGTGTTCCTTTATATTTAGAAATATCGCCAGGTATATGATGTTTTTGTTTCCGTCCGTCTGCTTCGTGCCTTTAGCGTCTTAGTGTAGGTGCATCGCGTCTGTTGTAATAGTGGCATGATGTTAATCTAAAACTAAAGAGATTTCTGTAATTAATATTTCATCATGTATGTCAAGTTTTTATTTCGCAGTTTACTAATTTAAGTCGCCTATTTTATTTCTATTGAGATTTACATACCTGCTGGCAACAATTGTTTAATAACGGGAATGTTTACATTTTGACCATATTTCGATTATTCAAATTTTTTTCTTTTCATCACCTTTTGCTAAAAATTCGTATCTGGAGTTTTTGTGATGGATGTCAAAAAATATTTTAAAATCAAGTAAGAAATTATATTTAAAAATATAGAAGATATGTTTAGTGATAAAGTGGGACACACAGTCTAAGCTGTATTAAAACATCCAAAAAAGGAAGATATAACAAAAATGTAGAAAAGTAAAACCGAAAACAAATATCTGGTAAAGCAGGCAACATTTAAGTAAATTGTAGCGATACCGGTTGTTTCAGTGTATTACATAAATATTAACTATCTGTGTTGCATTATATTTGTACGTTTGTTTGCAATCTTAATTGTTCACTTTAGTTTCTCTAATTATATTCAAATATTGTAATGCTACGAGAGTGTATTTGAGGGTTCGCCAGCTAGCTGCAGAGGAGATGGCGTGCGGTTCTTTAAATGATGTAATTTCCGAATAACATGAGCGCCAATAAGGTTTTCGATTACAACAAATATTCTCAGATATGCCAAGAACTTATAAACTCAGAGTAAATCGCAACTTTCAATTACACAACATCTGAAATATGGAAGGTAGCAGTAACGAACTTAGATACTGAAAGATGTAAGTCTGTACATTCAATTTATTAATTAAAGTTGCATATAATAACCAGTAAGAAATATTATAAAATTTTTATCATGGGTTCCCTACTAAAAAGGGGCACCCCAATCTAAGGTTATCATAGCAGTAATTAGTACACTACATCTACAGGTGCCGTTACATATTAGACACAGTTACAGTTTATTTAATCGAGTTTGGGGTACGAAAATCATTAAACATCGTTCATAATATTGCACTACTTATCTGAGAGTGTTTAAGCTTGTGCTTGAGGTGATTATCCATGGCCCCAAACGGGCTAGAAGAAACGGTTTCAAGAGGTAAACTGAAGGACACCTGAACAGCCCACTACAGCGGCTGCAGGTAGTCAACGCTAGCCAATGTCATACAAGAAGACCTGGGATGTTAATACAATTTTAAATTTAATTATGTTCCTAAGATGCGGACCAAAGTCCTAAAAGTGTGTCCAATTCTCTAAACTGCATACCAGCAAGCTTTCTAAATTAATAATACACGAAATCATAAAACAACGAGATAAACTTGAAGCACACACTACACATAGAGTCCTGCCACCAGAAGGTACTCTACAATCGAAAACAAAACATTGTTATTTTTTCAGCTGTTTCAACAGCCGGTAAAACAGATCCAGCCCAAACACTAATACTGCATTTACCAGTGACCGTGTTCCAATTAAGGAGCTTTTACACGGCCTTGTACTATACACCAAATAATTCTCAAGTTAATTACGCTTTTATACGTAACACGTTGGGTTGCAGTCTTAAGAAGCAATGGAATCCATGTTATACAGAGCATCCCACGAGTACTGAAGCAAGCATATCAATTGTTTATTATTCGAAATACAAAGAAATGGATATAACAAAAGTTGAATGATAGGAAGATTACTAATATATCACAAACATTATTTTCTTATAGCTTTATCGATGAAACCACAGCTAGTACCAACTTTTATTTTTCAAATTGCAGTGTGGAAATTTTACTTCTTGGTTTTGTGCTTAAAATTAAAAATGCACCGATTTCCTAGTGACAGCATTTGTTTTATAATATGTATACAATTGTCATTTATGTAAAGTAAATTATCTGTTAGTAGCAGTTGAATCTACGGGAATATTTCAGTTAAAGCGTAAACTCCATTTAAGTGTTGCGCATGTTGATATGATTTTGATCTATGGAGAATATAAAAAAAGCTCTCGTGAAGCATGTGAATTGTATAGAACCCCGGGGAAGACAGTTTGAACATTTTTATTGGTTAACTACAACTTAAAAATATTGTTTGTGTTTCACAATTATTGTCTGTTTAATATTGTTATTTTCAGAATAACAGAAAGAGACAAATGCCTTACAAGATACAAGTATAAATGTCCATACTGCCATTTAAAAAACGACAGTTGATACTAATTACTTCCTGTTTTACCGGTAATGCTATAACTTTTGTTAAAGTTATTTCTTTTTGATTAATAAACAAGTTATAAGGTTGTCTCAGTACTCGTTCGGCGCATTGTATGTACAGAGAAATTGTAATTGATTAAGGACCACCTGGCAAGTAAAATTTGGGGATCTAGCGAATTTAATATTCTAACGCCACATGCAAGCACCGATTTGACATCTTGGATCATTGACGTTCGTGGTGTAGTAGTCTTGCATTTCCACGCTGTGCTAATTTTTTAAACTACGACGTTTTATTTCCTTTGCATCAATAACAATTCTATGTAAGTATGTATTGCCGGTAACCTCATTTTACCTTGCGGTATAGAGGCTGGTGCTTTATATGCTTGCGTCTGAAGCTAAAATGCTCAACTTGCCCCGGTTTCGGGTTACAAAGTTGGAGCGCGCGTTTTGTGCTTGCACAGCAACCATTGTGTGAGGTGTATGTCATGGTGATGTGTTGACCTTGTTATTTGATCTCTTAGGTCTGTGGTTCTGAGTAGAGCACAGTCAATGTAGTGCTTAACTGTGAAAGGCCTCACCGAGCCCAATTCTAATCGCCAAAGCTGCGAAAAAATTTTGACCCCCGCTGGATTCGATCCGAGGACTTGCTTGCAGCTGCGGTACCCGGCTTCTCAACAACGATTCTATTCAGAGCTAAGTTACTTATTATGTAACGGACGACTTCCGGGATTGGCGGTGCCATTGTTGAGATACACTAATTCAATGTTTCGCTCACTTTCAACGAGAAATTAGCACACGTAGCTATAAATCTGAAGCGATCTTGATGACTAGGGTTTAGACATCATAAAACAGTCGTTAGCAAGTGATGGTATTTTCATTTCTTGCTCTAGTACACAAGGCAATATTGGAAACCAGTATCCAGGATATTGTGCCATACACTGTATTATTGAGCATTGAGAATATTTATTGCTATATTGCAATAGCATTGTTTTTCATTTCAGCTTACAGCGATTATTGAACTCTTCTTTACTGTTAGCAGTCGTATACAGATCGATTAGATGAATGGCTTTATTTTGTTAGTTGTATCATAGTCATAATAGATTAAAATAGATATTGTGTTTGTTTGTGAATACTTTAGCTTTTATTGGAAATTTCCTATTTACTGATATGTGTTGTTTTTTCTGGAAAAATCCATTCTGCCGCACTTAAAACCTTAGGTCGATATATTTTTAGTCAGTTAGCCGTTATTGCTTTAAGTTTTTATCTTGGACGAGCATCAGTTAGCAAAATTAAAAAATAGTGCATTAATATAAATGTTCTTATTAGTCATGAAGTCACGTTACGCATCAGCATATTTATGTAAAGCAAACACTTCACCGTTTTAACGATAAGTGGCATAATTCCTTTATTTCTTGAAATAATTATATAACGTTTTATATTGTTGTAATTGGTAAAAAATTACTTTTTTGATGATGTCATAGCTAACCATTTTGTCTATTAAAAAAACACAAATTAGGGATATAACTCGAAAATGGCAAGCTGTATAAGAAACTGAATTATTCCATATTTTTAAGGTTATTTTTTTCCAAATGTAATAATATTAATAATTAATATTACCTAACTTCTGACATTTCATTAATTTTTATATTCACTTACTACTAGACTGAATTTTATTTTATAAAAGTCATAATTTGACAGTTGTTTACTTAAACACATTTTACTGATTCTCTTCTGTTCACGATTTTAATCTAGCTTAAAGGAATTTTGTATCTTATTTCTTACATTCAATTACACATTATTTATGTCATTGATATGTAAATGTCTTTGCCATTATCGACATGCTCTATGTGACTATCCTTACCTCCTTTTAAACAACTTGTAATTCAGTATTAATTTTAACATGTATTAACATTCTTAAGCATTGTTTTTAAGCTCATACCGCTTGCGAGCACAATCTCGTAGCAATATGTTATTTTTGTTTCTTATCTTTAAAAAAAGTATTTAACCAGCTCAGCATTGCATTTGCTATACATGACTTTGCCATATTAATTCATTGTGTACCACTCTTAAACGAGAGATGACATAGCCCTAGCTAGCCTTAATCTTCGGCAGAATAATGTTGTGAGTAAGGACTAGGCAGCGATCCTTAGGGTTATAAAATAGACTTCATAAATTAACAAATTTTTGGGCGCCCGTTGTTAAATACAACATAAACCAAATCTAGCTAATATCTCACCTACCTTTAGAATCTGTTGGCCTCATACCTATTTAAAAACGCATAGGTTGAAGGAGGTTGTAACAAAATAACAACGATTACAGTAACAATGGCAACTTTAATTTCTTTCACAGGTTAACCATAACAGATATAAATATTTACAGATAGCTCGTGAGCCTGGAATGGCCAAATAACAAAATAATGCAGGCAGTGCCTGCTGCTTAATAGCAGTTAACAAAATATGCTAAATGGAGTCAACTTCATCAGATTTATAGTGATACAAAATAACGTGATATGTAACAATTGAAATCCGGATGCAATGCAGCAATCCAGCTAATTTATGAAATGTAGCGTTCTTAATCGACATAAAATCTAGTTAGTTGAAATACCGTGAGCGGGATGTTCAAGAACACGCTGCGAGAAGCTATCACAAAGCATACACAATTTCAGCATTCCCTAAGTGACAAAACTCCTTTTAGTATTTTCCTAAACTACTATAACGTTAACGCCTGCGGTTTGTTAGATTCAAAGGCCTTCACATTTTTAAACACGAAATATTATAGAAACTAGCGCCCTTAATCGACAGATCGGCGGAAATTAAGGTATGATGCACTTACTGTTACGACGTCTTCACCAATACCCTCGAAAGCGATCTTTTTGGGAGGCTGCAACAGAACTCGGCATTCTCGCCACTTTGCGTACCCAGAAGGCTAGCAGTCCGCATCAGCATACCGAAGAATTCAATTACAACCGCCTCCAAAACGGCAGATTCACAGACGAGAACATATTGTGGTGTGTTGGCAACAACAGTAGCAGTAAAATCTGGCTACAGATACAGGCCGCTGGAATAATCCTAAGTATCCACGAAATTAGTCAAAATAAAAAAAAACCAAAAAAAGTCTCATCAGAGATGGAAATCGGCTTAACGCGTGTTCAGGAGGACGCCGAAGCTCGTACCTTCAATTGTTACGAAACCAAAATCACGGCTAAATAGCCTACTCGATTAAGCCATGTCAAATTCCATCAGAGGTTTAATTGGTTCGCCATCAAAATTTAACGAGGTGTCCGCCAAGGATGCGTCTTGTCACCCATATTATTTAACATCTATGGCGAACTTATAATGCGAAACGCTCTGGAGAACTGGGAAGGCGGCATAGCTGTCGGAGGAAGACACAATTTACGCTAAGCGGATGACACAACTCTTATCGCAAAAACCGAAGATGAGATGTCCGAACTCATTGACAGAGTGGAAAGAGAAAGTTCACGTTTCGGGCTGAAACTGAATAGAGACAAAACCAAGTTAATGACCATCGATAGAGGCAACAAGATAGGAAACCCACCGAACATCAGAAATGTTGAGAATATTACTGACATCATTTATCTCGGCTCCCATATCAATCGAGAAGGCAACTCGACTACTGACATCAGAAGAAGATTAGCTCTAGCTAAAGCGGCCATGACTAACCTAAATAAGATCTGGAAGGACAAATACATCACGAGAACAACGAAAATAAAGATCGTAAATACTCTTGTTTTTCCAACCCCTTTGTATGGCGCAGAAGCATGGACCATAAAAGCTGTAGACCCGGCGAAGATTGATGCGTTTGAGATGTGGATTTGGAGAAGGCTCTTAAGAATCCCATGGACAGCACGTAGAACAAATGCATCCAGGAAAATATAAGGTCGGCTTCAGATAGAGAAAAATAGAGAAATATCACCAATACAGTCACATAATACATGAGATCACGACACTTCAGTAATGAAGTTTACGATAGAGAGAGAGAGACCATAAGTGCTAGTAGTACTTGTACTGGACGATATTGATTATACAACACCGTGATGAACAATTTCAACTTAAATAGATAAATTTCATAAAACATTAATCACAAATCGTCTTAAAATACGTTGTTTTCTAATAATTATATTCAAAAGGCAGTGTTCGATAAAAAACAATGATATTTTTTGTCATTTAGATAGTTTACATAATAATTATATACAGGGTGGGCCATTTTAATCGACGCATCCGAATATCTCCGTTGGTAAGCCGAATAAAAAAAATTGTGCAGACAAAAGTTATTCAGGACGATGGGGGTCATTTGACTGTAATAATAACGTTGACCTTGGCGTCAACTTACAAGGTCATTTGAAGGTCAAAATCTTTTGTTTTAAATGGGAACCATTATTTTTGACGCCGGATTCGGAAAGAGCGGAAATTTTATGTCCAAAATGATAGTTTATAACTCGTTGGAGTGAGCTTGACAAGGTGAAATGTTGAAAATTCGTTTTCCGAATTTGGATGATTTAAGGGCGAAAAAATATTTGAGTAGGCTTGGGGACAATAACCTTGACCATCTTGTTTTTTAGGTCAACTGTGAAGGTCCTACGAAGATCAAAATGATTTTCTTAAATAAAAAATCTCCCTATTTGCAATAATTATATTTTAATTTAAAATTAAAATTCGGGCATAAAAGGGAATTTGAGGCTTCATTTTTATCAAAATACAGAATTTGCTACGTCCACGTCTTTGTTTCTGGGTAATGCTAAAAGTAAGATTTAAGAACAATAGTGAAATTTTTTCAAGGTTATTGTCCTTTAAGTCTACTCAAATATTTTTTCGCCCTTAAATTATCCAAATTCGAAAAAACAGCTTCTGGACGAATTTTCAACATTTAACCTTGATTTTATCTTTTCAAGGTCACTCCAACGAGTTATAATAAAATAATTTTGGACAAACTTTTCCGCTCTTTCCGAATCCGGCGTCAAAAATAGGGGTTTCCATTAAAAAAGATGATGTTGACCTTCAAATGAACTTGGAAGTTGACGCCAAGGTCAAAGTTATTAGTACAGTCAAATGACCCCCATCGTCCTGAATAACTTTTGTCTGCACAATTTTTTTTATTCGTCTTACCAACAGAGATATTCGGATGCGTCGATTAAAATGGTCCACCCTGTATATATCATGAAAATTTGAAGGTATTTAAAATGTGTACATCGTAACCAAATATTTATTATTAACTAAACAATTACATACTTACTTAAATTTTCCATTTCTTCGTTAAGTCTGTTTTCTCCTCGTATCTTTTCCTTCCAGTCGTTGTTTAGTTTTCTTCTCTTGTTGATGTAATCTGATATCAACACTAAGCATACAACCTGGTCGCCCTTTTTGCATTTGAAGCAGCAAAAACTTTATCTTCTTCTACATCTATTAATTCTAGAGCGTTCTCATGTGCGATATCGAACAGGTCGTCTAATTTTTCAACGAATTGTTGTTCCTTCCTGTTTTGAGTTTCCATTCTTTTATTTCCTGGTTTTTGCAGGCTCCTCTATTCAGAGTATAATGATTTCAGCTTTTGTACACAATGATGCTTTTCCGTAGTTGGAATCCGCGCTTTTTGCCAAAGCACAACTGCTTCTTGAATATAATTAATTTTGCACTTTCAAGTAAATTCGATTTAACTATAGGCATATTAAAAAAAAGGACTTGTAAAACTTGTTTGTTTGAGGGCAACTTACTACCAATAATTTGATGTGCATCATTTCCTGTGATATATATATATATATATATATATATATATATATATACGTACATGCGGTCATTGTGACCTCCAAAATAGATACGTGTCTAATGAAGTCACTTCTGAAATTACGTTGTCACTTCCGTTTTCGGAGGTGACAACGTTTCGCCATACTTTTCACAAATTCCACCACTAGATGTTGCTCAGAGTCCATTCCCGAAAATTTGCCCGGAGGTGATTCTGACCCCAAGTACCTGCAAAACGGTCTTTTAGTTTGAGTATAGACCGGTGGCGCTGGGATCACTTCTAAGCTAGGCAAGCCTTGTGCTAAGTCGCCTCCGGTATACGTAAAGCATATTATGACCTCCAAAATCGCGGCAACATCGCTTTTGACCTGCGGACGTCGACAGCTTATTTTATTTGATATTTTAGATCATAAGTAGAAGTCGGGAGACATAATTTGTTATTTATTTTTAAGCACTGATTCTTGAGCAGACTTGCTGTTCAATAGCATACTAAGCATTAAGATCGGGTATTTCGTTTTTGTATAACTTCCTAATAATTACGCGTACAGGGTGTAAGAAGATATGTCCCATTTTCGTTACATTTGGAAATGTCCTTTTGTTTTTGAGCTACAGTCAAAAATCGATAAGGTTGCCACTTCGATTATACGTTCATTATAACTATATGGCATTATGTTTACGTGTTTTTAATTTAAGCAGTTCAAAATACGTTTTGCAAAAAACAAGCGTTTGACATCCCTTTTATTCTGTTTCTTTTTCAAAACAAGTACATTTTATGTTAACTTTTTCTTTGCAGCTGCAACGTTCTTTTTTTAATAAAATGCCAAACGATAATTTTTGTTACGTTTTCTTTTCGTATTTAGGGTTTTTAAATTCTTTTAAATTTAAATCGTTAATTTTCGTGGGGTTTATCAGTCGTTAGCTAATTAAATTAAAATAAAACACATGGTTTCTTCTGTTAAGTTGAATTTTAATAATGATGCATCATTTCCTCATATTATCTAAAAAAGACTCTGAATCAAGCTAATTTTAAATTGCGTTTTCCTGCATTTAACAATAATAATAATATTTAATAAACTAGAAGGAAAAATAATTTAAAGAAGTTAGAGAATTAAAGACACAATACTTCAAAATGCAGTAATTAGCAGACTGAATAGAATAAAAAAAAACTACATTAAGACTCAAACTTCTTGACGCATCTTGGGAAGTTGTTTCAGCAGTTTGAATATGTGAAACAATACACAAATTTATATACACTACTAAAAAATTATTCCAATTTCATATATGTTTTGATATCTTACCAGCTGTATTTTTAGCGAGGGTTTAATAATATTGTCTTCAAGTGGCAAAGTAATTTGTTATTCATTTGATTGACATGATGAACTCGTTTGAGAAATGTTACCCTCTGGTTCAAAGTCACGGTCCTTATCATCATCTACAGTTAGGTCTGATTCACTTACAATAGTAGAAGAGCTACTAATTTTCAGATTACTTAGTTTTGCAGTCCCATCTTTTGTTTTTCCCGAGGCAGGGTATAAATTCTGCATAGATTTTACCTGCAAATATGCTAGATTTATTTTGAAATTCTTCTTGGAAATGAGAATTACTATTATTTTCTTGCAGGTTACTAGCATCAAGTGTTTTTAAGAGAAAGTCATAGAAGTTATTGCTATTAATCCATTCCTACAAATAAATAAATTATATTTTATCTACTCCAGTGGGATAAGTAAATCATTACGTCACTCATTTGACACTATTTCAGTTAGGTAATGAAGCTCATTACACCACTCAGTTATGTAATGGTTTCATTACGCAACTGAGTTGTGTAATGACTTCATTACCTAACTGAAATAGTGTCAAATGAATGACATAATGACATTTGCCCACTAAAATATTCTTGAAAATGACAGATCTGAAATTTCTCTTAATGCACTTTTCTCAATTTTAGGCAGTCGTAGATAAAATTTTGTACAATACATGTGTGATAATGCCTCATTAATATACTTGTGTGCTTACATAACTCGTGCTACGCACTCGTTTGTAACTTACACACACGTATATTAATGATGCTGTTATCCCACTTGTATAGTAAATAACTATTATTACATTTTCCGAACAAAAAATATTAAATTGTTTACACACACGAGTCTTCTGAGAACTAAATTGTTCGTGGGAAATTTCACCTGATGATACATACATTTCACGTCTTTTCCCCTGCTCATAATATAAAAAATCTAGTGCGATACGCGCACGCAAATTCCTTTTACAGTGATCTTAAAATTAGCCAAAAACTTGAATTTTAATTTTTAGGCATTTGTCAAAAATTACAAGTTCCACAGAAACCGTACAAAATATAGCGTTAGTTCAGGAGACACATTTTTTCTAAAATGTTAAGCTGAATTAAAAAATTTAATAATATACCGGGTGTTTTATTTAAAATAGGAGTTAATAGAAAAACCAAAAGAAACCCATTTTAGAGGCATTCACTGAAAAATCAACTATCTCACATCAATACACACTAAAAATGTAAAGTTTGGAAAAAACTTATATATGAAGTTTCAACGCCATACCTCTTTTTGTTTTTGAGATATTCTGTTCATACACAGACTGACAGACAGACCAATGAACAAAAACATGTTTTTTTGGATCCAGGGGACGCGAAAACTTGAACATCTGTTGAAAACTCAATTTCAAATTTTTGGGGTGAATCCAATACTTCCTTTAATGTAAAAAGATGTGAGTTCAAAATACAAAGAATTTATTGATTCAATTTGCCTCCTTGTAGGTAGTGGAGGTATGTAACATAAATTATTGGTGAAGGTCTTGGGGTCATAAAAGAGTGGGGTAGTAACTGCGGAGGTTGTTATATTTTTTAAATAAAGATATTACAATATGCACTTTGGAGTCCATATTACCATCAACATACCATAAAAATTACCTAAAGAAAAGGCAGCCCGCATTGTTTTTCAAAATAAAGCATGTAGGTAATATTAAGAAATCTTTAACATGTCTAGATTGTTGTGCTAACATGCAGATCAATTCTCCTGTCTTTTGGAGCAGCAAGATTGTCAGTAAAATGTCCTTATAAAAGCGGTCTATCAGCAAAATGGCCATTTGAGAAAGCGACTAAGCTCTAAAAAAGAAGTTTTCAAAATTAAAAAAACAATTTATAGTTTGTTGTTCTATTTGGCGTTATTTTGAATTTTTTTACCATGTTTGAAAATTTGTCATACAAAGTCTAATTGGTTCATGTTTTCTGTTTTTCTATAATTTACTGCAAAAATTCGAAAATTTAAATTAAACTCATACCTTGACGACTGGTATCACTGTCCAGAATATATCACGTTTTGTTGAAAAATCTCAGAAATGGATTAAAGATTCCAGAAAGCAACATGGCTTGATGTTCTACTTATTAATTTTTGAAATCTTCCGAAAATGTTGGCAAAATTATAATTCAATGCGTTTGGCATTTCTTGTTGAAGAAAATTTTAAATAAATTAAATAGATTTTTGAAAATGAAACATCTCAGGAAAATTGCAGCGAAAACTAAATGGGACAGAATAAAAAATGAAGACATAAGAGAAATAACCAAACAGGAACCAATAATGGAAAAAATTAAAAAGAAACAACTAAACTGGTACGCGCACATAACAAGAATAGAACCTAACATAATCGCAAGAAGAATAATGGACGCGAGAAAACCAACCAAAAAACAAAGAGGCAGACCCAGAAGAAAATGGATCGAACAAATCAACGAAATAAGACTAGAAACAGGAGTGACAATTGATGAAATGAAAATAATAGCGAGAGACAGAGAAAGATGGAAGAGCTGGATACAGCTCTAGAGACCATCATCCGACGCCCGAAGGGGCATTAAGGATTAGAGAAGGAGAACTTTTTTCCGACAAAATATACATTTTTACTAAAAACCTTATAAATAAATTAATGGAAAATTATAAATAGTAGATTATGTTATTAGGAGTAAAAGTGATACTTTATGTGGCGAAGCTAAAGTTTATTTAGTCGAACGTTAGTGAGGCAAATAATTCAGCTAAGCCACATAAAGTCACTTTTACTCCGAATAACATATACTATTTTATCCGCAAATGTATTCATGTAAATTTCATTAACATAAATTAAAAAACAAATGCATCGGCCGGGAATCGAACCCAGGCCACCCTCGTGACAGGCAAGCACTGTACCCCTGCGCCAACCTCTGTTGTTCAAATAACGCGCTACTGTAATGATATATGAACATACTGAATCACCCGAGCTAATAGCACACGGCCACAGCTGCTGTCACACCATAACCCACGGCGACAGATGCTCTGCTGCTTAAAGGATTTATTTAAATTAAAACTTTTTTGTACTCTTTTTGAAAATAAAAACCGGCCTACGATCTAAGACTAAAAATTAGCAAAATTTTAAGCCATCATACAATTTAGTCGGACCAGTATCTTCGGAGGAGATAGCGAACAAACATAGAAAGAAAGAGTGCAACGATTTTATGTGCTTAGGCAGATAAAGTACGCAAAAGTTGCTATTTTATCTGCTTAGGCAGATAAAGTGACACTTTTACCTTGTCAATAAAGACACATAAGTTGTCACTTTTGTGACGTTTGCGGATAAACAATATTTGTAATATTGTTATATTCTCGGTTTTCTAAAATCGTCTGAAAATACCGGGTGTTTTAAAAAAATTACATCTAGTATGCTTTGAATTTCCCATAATGCAATACCAATAACAATCTAGGGCACATGAAAATTGACATGCAAACAAAATTCACAACCTATTTTAAAAAGAATTACATCTATGTAATTCTTTTTAAAATACCCGGTATTTTCGATTAAATTCTCGTTTTGCGCAGATATACTTCTAGATAATTTTCTTTAAAAATGTAAATTATAAACTCTTTACTTCAATTATAATGTGTCATTTTATATTCTCTGAATTTAGGTAGGCACATACCATTTAACCAATTTAATTATTTATAAATACTTGACTCAATTAATCAATATAACATAAAGCAATACAATTTGAATTATTGTGACACTTTATCAGTAGTTCAAACGGTGAAGTGATTTATGATATCACTTACGACATACTTTTCTTCTTCTGTGCACAGCCTTCTCTGATTCGGATTATAAAAAAATTATACTGTATTTAGGATTCCTTTGAATCCTTTCCCAGAAAAAAATAAGAACTTTTAATAGTATTTCTCAAAAACATCTTTAAACATTTTCATAGTGATTAGTTTCTAAAGTCTATTAATTTCCTGGAAAGTTGAAAGGTAAACCGCTTATAATGCGACGTTATGTTAAAGCCTTTTTAAAAATTCATTAAAGAAAAAATTAAAATTTTCTGTTAAAAACCTAGAAATGTATTCAGATAAAGAAATGCTGTGAAAATGTTAGAAAAAGTTTCATAAAAAGGGAGGATTTTGCCAACATCTTTCAGTAAAACATTTCGCTCGACGTCTTAGGAGAATTTTACCAAGAAAAAATAACGATTTTCCTTTAATACTTTGGTGTTCTACTTGCTGTCTTTTTTTAACCATCTGAAAATACTAACTTTGCTTGCGTCTCATCCTTATAGAATATTCTTTCAAAAATAATCTAATATAATAAAACACATGCTTTGTGTTATACGTAAATCCCTTTATGGTCCTTTATATTCATTAATCTCTTATCATTATTAATCAATATTGCTGGTTTTGTAATTCCCTTTGCAAAAAAGCGGGAGTTTTAAAACACACTGCGTAGATGGAATGACAATTCAGGAGATTCCCGCCTGAATTTAATAGGTGTTCACTGCAAACATTAATAAATTACCGCAAAACAAGTAAAGTTTATGTTAGTTTGCTCGATACAGAAGCAACGTTCTTTTTTTCTTAAAAAAATGAAAAATGACATATCTTGTTGAGTTTTCTTTTCTTATTTAGCTTTTTGAATGCTTTTGAAAGTTTTTTTCATGTGTCGATGCTTATTTATAAGCGCTTATTCTTTTAACAGAAATTCTTTTTAATCCGCACTCTAATAAACTATGGCACATAAGGTAACTAATTTCTTCTGTTAGTGAAAATGTCACTAGTAATTGGCCTCTGGAAGTCATTTTGAACACCACTTGTCATTGTCACGTTCGTCACAAAACACGAGCTTTATAGAATAGAACTACAACCATTGATTGAAATATCTACAACTCAACATTTAGCGATAACTAAGATCTATTTATAGAACGGGATGTGGAAATGACATCACCCCAAGCTGCGAGAAGTGACAACACTGCTGGAGGAGAGTTAGACGTATCTATCACAAAATATACATGTAAGGGTGGAAGCGACATTGTATTTTATGTATCCGTAATATATACGAAATAATTTATTTGAAAAACATTACCCCTCTTTTGAGAAATGTGTTTTAGACCTTCCCCTCTTCACAAATATACCCTTATATACCGATCTGCATAGCGGGATAACCCAGAGGTCAGGTCGTCTTATTTATGACTCGGAGGTGACAGCTTAACAGGCATACATATATATATATATATATATATATAGTAAAAATAGAGTAACTGAACAAGGGTTCCAGATTTCAGTTTTTTTTAAATATGTGTATTTTAGCAGCTCAGCATTATAATGCTATACATGCTAGGTATGACAACTGTCGATGTCTTCATCTGATAAAATTATATCCTGTGGCACCCGTCTTTTGAGACGTCTTACAGGTAGAGGAGTGTTTAAATGATGAGTTAGGGCACAGATTTCAATAAACCAGTGGTGTCGTTAGCATATCATTTGCTTTTTGGATCTCTCTTCCGGTTGAATGATCCGAAAAACAACTGACATGCTAGCGACTCCACTGCACCAAACCACCCCTGATGGTACTGATGGTGTACCCTCCCTCTAAACAACTGGTTTGTATTGACAAACAAAGAAACTGTGTTCGACAGTCTGTTGTTTTAAATAACTGATTCTGAAAATATTTCAATATGCTTAAAATAGGTAAAACATTGTTATTACTGAATTTCAAACATTTATATATAACAAGATCTATTTACTTCTACTATAAAAATTAGCCTAAAATTGAATAAAAGATTGCAATTTACTTCAACATTGTAATACTCCTAAGTTTTCAAATTAAAAATGGAAAAAAATATGGAATTGTTACGTTTTTCTAATACCTTATGGCTACGCATTTTTTTTTAACATCCAGTAGATTTTCGGAGACATTGCGTAGAACTAAAATTGTAGAAAATTTTATTTTCTTTTACTTACGTTATTATAAAAAATTTCGATAGGACTATCGGTTCGTCAGCTATTAATTGATAACAAGTGAATTCACTTAAAATCAGCAAATCCGGAAACTTTCGAGGCTCGGTGGCACCTGTTAATATTGTTCGATTTGGCTCAAAATTTTTATGGGTTATTTTTCTTGACATTGGAACGACTCTAGGGGGTGCGACTTACAAAATTCCGAGGTTGCAAAATTAGAACCACCCTAATGTAACACGACCTGCAAAGCTAATCAAAGGAAGCATAGACTGGGACAAATTTGAGCATCACATAGATAAAAACATTAAATCACAAAAATTACCATATACTATCCAAACAGTGGATGCCGCTATTAAACACATAACAGACACCATAGTGCATGCTACTTAGTTATCTTCCCAGAGAAATAAAGAAAACCATCGACAAACGCAACACAGGCCACCAAAATACATCCTAGACCTAATGAGGAAAAAGAATGTCTACGGGAGACTATATCAATGCACACACAACCCAGCCTACAAAACTGAATTGAACAAACTCATTCACCAAGTTAGATGGGAATTAGATAATTACCGCATCTCCCAATAGAACGGCTATATTTCAACAGTCGATACGAGAGACTGTGCTTTATGGAAGGTGACTAAGCAGATTATCCGCAAACCAAACATAATACGGTGGTATCGGTGGATCGGTGGATCAGTATTGCACAGATTCAGAAAAATGACAATTAATGGCAGAACACCTGCAAAGCGTCTTTACCACCAACATCTCACCTTATAACATCGAACACACAAATGAAATTGAATCATTCGTCGACGGACAGATCCTTCTAATAAATAATAATGAAGCTGCTACCACCACACCATCAGAAATCAAAGAAGTCATACATGGTCTGCCCAACAAAAAAGCGAGGTTGTAATATTTTTCAAACCTGGCAAGAACAAAAATGATCCCAGCAGAAATAGGCCAATAAGTCTATTATGTACTCTCTTAAAAGTTCTAGAAAAAATAATTCTTGTCAGATTAAACAAATACATCGAAGAGAAACAAATCCCCCCACATTTTCAATTTGGATTCAGATCTATGTATTCGACGACACATCAACTACTAAGAATTACTGAAATTATTATCAAAGGTTACGAACAGAAAAAGCACACTGTGGCTGCGTTCTTAGACGTAGCTCAAGCCTTTGACAGAGTGTGGCTGAAAGGTTTAGTTTTTAAAATGATTACCTTAGATTTCCCAAGTTATTTAATCAAGATAGTACAGTCATTTGTCACAAATCGAACATTCCGTGTTAAAATTAATGCCATACTGTCAGAAATAAAGCACACGGCTGCTGGAGTGCAGCAGGGATCTGTTCTAGGACCTGTATTATTAACTTATTCATGTATGATATACCTGTCTCAGAGATAAGTTCAACTGCCATGTACACGGATGATACCGGGATACTCACACAGCACTCTGAAATGCTACAGAACTGTTTAAATGCCCTTTTGCTGTGGTTTAATCGATGGAATATCAAAATCGATCCTTCCAAATGCACAACTAAGATATTCACCCATCGTAGACCAATTGACGCGGATTGGATTTTTATCAATGATCTACCAATACCTTGGAACCCGCTGGATTGTGCAATCAAGTAGCTCGGGCTATATTTAGATAGACGTCTAACATGGAGCATACACATTAATAATAAACTACAAGGATTGCTATATTATACCCTATTCTAAATAAAAACTCTCATCTCAAAATTGAGTGTTCTCCAATTTCATACCTGGGAATAATTCTACCTATTATAATGATGCTTGCACCGTATGTGGTACTACAAGTAAACCAAACTTAAAAAAAATTCAAACTCTTTAGAATAAAGTACTGAGAATAGCAACGAATGGTACATTCAGAATTCACAACTTTACCGCGAGTTAGCAGTTTCAACGATAGAAGACTTCATTAAAACTTCAGCCAAAAAGTTATTTGCCAATTTATTTATTTATTTATTAACAAACAAACAAAACAGGCATTTCGCCTAATTACATTGTTTGTAGAACTTACTACTCCTATGTACTTCAAACTTAACAATAACTTAAATATCTTAAATGTAACAATAACATAAACAATTGCAATTAAACTAATTAAATTAATTCAATTAATTAGGTACTATCCCAAGACAAACAACCGGCACGACCGCATCTTCTTACGTAAATTTGAATTCCTACTGACACGTCGACACTCGACAAGGCAAAAGAGATTATGTTTATGATTATGAATAAACTGCTCAAGTACAGGTCTAAAGAGTAGCTTCAGCACTGCGAAAACATTAAGTATTATAGTGAAAATGCTTGGAAATTTTGCAAAGTGGAAAATCGCTTTCGATTGATACCCCATATGACCCATGTTGCCATTGAAAAATAAAGTGACCTTTGACATAGGTCGCCAACGGTTGACCTTTCGCCAAAACCAAATAGCGCATGAAGGTGCTCGGGACCTTAGCAACAACTTTGCCCCCTTTCAAAATTTCGATATCTGTAGCCGTTCGAAAGTTACAGGCGATCCAGACAGACACACAGACAGACGGACGGACAAAACGTTCGCATAAGTACGCTGAAGCTACTAATAAATGCATATATTATGCAATTAGAAATTGTCACTGTCAATGCCGATTTTAATAACCAATAACGTCTTACTTGTTAAATTGACATATAAAAGTTCTTCAATACAGTGAAGTTTTAAAATGCGGCCTACATTATAACACAGCCGTACCAATCATTTGTCTCGCAGTAGCACCCACCCATCTGAAAGAAAAAACACAAGAGAAAAAACAAAAACTGTAACCTATTTATTTACGCATAGGCATAGACCTCAGGATAATCCATAACAGTATTAATCACTAGTTTTTTAAATTCATTCTTACTGTTATTAAAAATGTCAAGAGATTGATTCAGAAGCTGGGTGAGTATTTTCTAATATTGGTTCGATAATCTATGTGAAATAATGTTTTCTGCCTTGATCTGTAAAATGATAGATAAAATAATATTTTTGATCTTAATCTCATAGAATCCCATAACTCATTTAATCTCAACAACTGCCCAGCAGTTTCACCTAGGTGAAAAATCCACAACCACCAAGCTTAAGCCAAGGCTACCGCTAGATATCCTGCTCTCGGACAGTGACTAAAAGCATGTGACATAAACTGATAACGCGTAATCTAAACTCATTGTGTAATGTAATTTTCGTGAGTTAATGTAACATTACTAATAATACTGTGAACAGCCCTAGTGTGCTTAACAAGAAGAATCTTAAATTAAAAAAAAATAGCAGTTCCGTATTATTACAACATTATGACATGACATGAACAACGATCACAGCTAATTAGACCACAAATTCAATTGAACACCCGTTACTGTTTGCCATATAAATAACCGAAATAGAAAATGCAATAACTACTTTGGTAGCTAGGCAACAAATAGGTACAATACCTATTTGTTGCCTAGCTACCAAAGTAATTATTGGGGAAAGGAAAGGAAACAAGACAAGGGTAGCTATAGATAAATGATTGTGATTTTTTTTTCTTAGGTTGGCACTGTTTATGTTGGTGGTACTGTAAGTCTATGTCAAATTCGAGGTTAGCAGGTTAGGTTTTGCGTCAGTTTTGAAACAGAATGACGCAAAACCTAACCTGCGATCATTGAATTTGGCATAGACGTACAGTGCCACCAACATACACAGTACCAACCTAAGAAAAAAAATCACAATCATTTATAGTCACCCGGTATTTGGCACCCCATTTTTGAGATATTTGTAGTAGGGTTTCCAAGTCCCGAGACCAAAAGTGTTTTCGGGACTTACGAGTTAAGTTTCAGGTCCCGGGACTAGTCCCGAAAATGGTCCCGAAAGAGAAATAGTTTCAGGTGAAATTTCCGAATGAAATTTCCAAAGAAAAATAAGTATTTTAAGTTAAATAAAGTATTTCTGTGCTGTGCCGTCTACAACTTCATTGCTTTCCTCTGGTACTAAAAATGTCTGTCGCTTTTGCTTTTGTTTGAACTGCAAAGTGCGTGCGTAATTCTTTCGTCAAGCTGCCTCTGATTATGATAATTTTGTAGAAATCCACTTTACATTTCGCCAATTGTTTATCTTCAATATATAAAACCGTTGTTATAGTGACTTCAAATCGTTATTTTTTTAAATGTAGAAGGAAGGCAGGTTGCGAATCGGAATTCATTCAAATTGTAACGCTTTAGCAGACAAATAAAGAACACACTTAAAACCCAAAAATATAAATTATTCAGCTTCTTCGCACATATCTAAATCCAACAAAAAAAAAACAGACAAATACATAAATAGAAGAAAATATGCAAATGTGGCTGAAACAACACACAGGTTTAATTCTAACCTACCGAAAACAATACCTCTCCTGCGTTACGCAAAACGCAAATAATGCAGAATGTACAAGAGGCATGAGTAATACGCCGGACGCCGGTGAATAACCGTCCTAATTCTCTGATATCGAGTATACGCACGCATGTTGACATGGTCCCGGGACTTCGCATGGGCTGGCTGTGGTCCCGGGACTCGGTTTTTGTGGTAGAATCCACCATTTATTAAAAAGTGAGAAAAGTTATAATTTGTTATTAAAGACAAAACCTAAATTTACAGATTCGAAATCAGAGTGATTAATATTAATGCAATGTGCATCTAACATTACCAATCAGTAATTACAGATGTTAGTTAAGTATTTTTCCATATTTACAGTTGACATTACACATGATTACGGTAAACGATTCCAGCTTCTTTATTACCAAAAATAGACCATTATCAAGTGGAATGCAATTTATTCTACAGAAAATTCTACAGTTTCCTATAATTTTATAATTAACAGACCAGTGTCCATATTACATTATAAGGCAATCATCCATTACCTATGGTATTATCCACAAGCCAACCTCATTATTTGAACACCTACAACAAGAGAATGATTTAGAAAATATATTGACTGTAATTTTTTTTAGGAGCGATATGGTTACTAGCATCCCCGAGAAAAATGATCTATTAATCATTAACTGGTACACTGCAACTGGATTCCGTTTAGATCTATTTGGTCTCTGTATGCTGATATTGTGCCTAAAGTTACTGTACAGAACGTAAAAATTTCAAATAGTGGTTGGTATTATCATCAATGTGAAGTGATTCGTTTTACACTGAACCATTTAAATATGAAGTTCTTGAATTGTATTTTATTTTGTGATGTATTTTCACCAAGTAGGGTTTGTGAAGATGATCTTAGTAAAAGTAATATCTGCATAGTGAATTTTATTTTTGAATGTTATATATATATTAGTTAATTTCTAGTATTTAAGTGATTTTTGTTTGTACTACCAATGAATCATGGTCATTGTTATATTCATATACCTCTATGTATAATACTGAAGACTAGAATTGTGAATTTTCGAGTATATACACTGTTCTGCGGTGCAATTCGTGTATGCAAGCCTTAGGGGAAATTTTATCCAATGATTTGTTAGGTAACTATTTTGAACTCTGAACATGGTTAAATAAATTATGCATTTATTGTATTTTTGCTAATTTTATTTCGAAACTGTTATACATTATACTACCCTTCTATATGGAGTACAAACATTGTACCGCCCTTAAACGAAGGGTAGACAAGGCTTCGGCTAGCTCTTTTAACTCTCGGAAGAATATGGCGTGGTGTAAGGACTAGGCTAAGAAATGCTTCGGGCTTTTAAATTAAACAGAAGGATTAATACAAATGGAGCGCCTAGTCGTTACTCACAACATATAAAAACAAAACTAGCTAATTAATTATATGCCACCTACCTTTGGTGTTCCACTGCATACCTAGAGTACTCGTTCAGCTACAGGGGTCGCAGAAGAAAACCCCTGAACAGCCCACAACAGCGGCTGCAGGCAGTCAACGCTAGCCAACGTCATACAGGAAGACCTTCTGGCATGTTAATACAATTTTAAGTTTAATTATGTTCCTAAGATGCGGACCAAAGTCGTAAAAGTGTGTCCAATTCTCTAAACTGCATACCAGCAAGCTTTCTCAATTAATAATACACGAAATCATGAATCAACGAGATAAACTTGGAGCACAGACTATACATAGAGTCCTGCCGCCAGAAGGGACTCTACAATCGAAAACAAAACCTTATTTTTCTAGCTGTTTTAACAGCCGGTAAAACGCTAATACTGCATTTACCAGTGACCGTGTTCCAATTAAGAAGCTTTTACACGACATGTACTATACACCAAATAATTCTCAAGTTAATTACGCTTTTACACATAACATGTTGGGTTGCAGTTTTAAGAAGCAATGGAATCCATGTTATACAGAGCATCCCACGAGTACTGAAGCAAGCATATCAATTGTTTATTATTCGAAATACAAAGAAATGGATATAACAAAAGTTGAATGATAGGAAGATTACTAATATATCACAAACAATATTTTCTTACAGCTTTACCGGCAAAACCACAACTAGTACCAACTTTCATTTTTCAAATTGCAGTGTGGACATTTTACTTCTTGGTTTTGTGCTTAAAATTAAAAATGCACTGATTTCATAGTGACAGCATTTGTTTTATATGTACACAATTGTCATATATGTAAAGTAAATTATCTGTTAGTAGCAGTTAAATCTAAGGTAAGATTTCAGTTAAAGCTTAAACTCCATTCAAGTGATGCGCATGTTGATATGATTTTGATCTATGGAGAATAAAAAAAATGTCCTGAAGCATGTGAATTGTATAGAACGCAGGGAAAAACAGTTTGAACATTTTTATTAGTGAACTACTACTTAAAAATATTATTGTTTGTGATTCACAATTATTGTCTGTTTAATATTGTTATTTTCAGAATAGCAGAAAGAGACAAATGCCTTACAAGATACAAGTATAAATGTCCATACTGCCATTTAAAAAAACTACAGTTGATACTAATTACTTCTAGTTTTACCGGTAATGCTATAATAAGTTATGTTGCGGATATAGTAGTAATTTTCCTATCATTTAACTTTTGCTAAAGTTATTGATTTATATATTGCTTAATAAACAAGTTATAAGGTTGTCTCAGTACTCGTGCGGCGCACTGTATGTACAGAGACATCATAATTGATTAAGAACCACCTGGCAAGTAAAATTTGGGGGTTTAGCGAATTTACTATTCTAACACCACATGCAAGCACCGATTTGACATCTTGGATCATTGACGTTCGTGGTGTAGTCTTGTATTTCCACGCTGTGCTAAATTTTTAAGCTACGACGTTTTATTTCCTTTGCATCAATAACAATTCTATGTATGTATGTATTGTCGGTAACCTCATTTTACCTTGCGGTATAGAGGCTGGTGCTTTATATGCTTGCGTCTGAAGCTACAATGCTCAACTTGCCCCGGTTTCGGGTTACAAAGTTAAAGCGCACGTTTTGTGCTTGCACAGCAACCATTGTGTGAGGTGTATGTCATGGTGATGTGTTGACCTTGTTATTTTATCTCTTAGGTCTGGGATTCTGAGTAGAGCACAGTCAATTTAGTGCCTAACTGTGAAAGGCCTCACCGAGCTCGATTCTAATCGCCAGAGCTGCGAAAAAATTTTGATTCCCATTGGATTCGAACCGAGGACTTGCTTGCAACTGTGGTACCCGGCTTCTCAACAACAATTCTATTCAGAGCTAAGTTACTTATTATGTAACGGACGACTTCCGGGATTGGCGGTGCCATTGTTGAGATACACTAATTCAATGTTTCGCTCACTTTCAACGAGAAATTAGCACACGTAGCTATAAATCTGAAGCGATCTTGATGACTAGGGTTTTGACATCATAAAACAGTCGTTTTTCTTGCTCTAGTACACAAGGCAATATTGGAAACCAGTATCCAGGATATTGTGCCATACACTGTATTATTGAGCATTGAGAATATTTATTGCTATATTGCAATAGCATTGTTTTTCATTTCAGCTTACAGCGATTATTGAACTCTTCTTTACTGTTAGCAGTCGTATACAGATCGATTAGATGAATGGCTTTATTTTGTTAGTTGTATCATAGTCATAATAGATTAAAATAGATATTGTGTTTGTTTGTGAATACTTTAGCTTTTATTGGAAATTTCCTATTTACTGATATGTGTTGTTTTTTCTGGAAAAATCCATTCTGCCGCACTTAAAACCTTAGGTCGATATATTTTTAGTCAGTTAGCCGTTATTGCTTTAAGTTTTTATCTTGGACGAGCATCAGTTAGCAAAATTAAAAAATAGTGCATTAATATAAATGTTCTTATTAGTCATGAAGTCACGTTACGCATCAGCATATTTATGTAAAGCAAACACTTCACCGTTTTAACGATAAGTGGCATAATTCCTTTATTTCTTGAAATAATTATATAACGTTTTATATTGTTGTAATTGGTAAAAAATTACTTTTTTGATGATGTCATAGCTAACCATTTTGTCTATTAAAAAAACACAAATTAGGGCTATAACTCGAAAATGGCAAGCTGTATAAGAAACTGAATTATTCCATATTTTTAAGTTTATTTTTTTCCAAATGTAATAATATTAATAATTAATATTACCTAACTTCTGACATTTCATTAATTTTTATATTCACTTACTACTAGACTGAATTTTATTTTATAAAAGTCATAATTTGATAGTTGTTTACTTAAACACATTTTACTGATTCTCTTCTGTTCACGATTTTAATCTAGCTTAAAGGAATTTTGTATCTTATTTCTTACATTCAATTACACATTATTTATGTCATTGATATGTAAATGTCTTTGCCATTATCGACATGCTCTATGTGACTATCCTTACCTCCTTTTAAACAACTTGTAATTCAGTATTAATTTTAACATGTATTAACATTCTTAAGCATTGTTTTTAAGCTCATACCGCTTGCGAGCACAATCTCGTAGCAATATGTTATTTTTGTTTCTTATCTTTAAAAAAAGTATTTAACCAGCTCAGCATTGCATTTGCTATACATGACTTTGCCATATTAATTCATTGTGTACCACTCTTAAACGAGAGATGACATAGCCCTAGCTAGCCTTAATCTTCGGCAGAATAATGTTGTGAGTAAGGACTAGGCAGCGATCCTTAGGGTTATAAAATAGACTTCATAAATTAACAAATTTTTGGGCGCCCGTTGTTAAATACAACATAAACCAAATCTAGCTAATATCTCACCTACCTTTAGAATCTGTTGGCCTCATACCTATTTAAAAACGCATAGGTTGAAGGAGGTTGTAACAAAATAACAACGATTACAGTAACAATGGCAACTTTAATTTCTTTCACAGGTTAACCATAACAGATATAAATATTTACAGATAGCTCGTGAGCCTGGAATGGCCAAATAACAAAAGAATGCAGGCAGTGCCTGCTGCTTAATAGCAGTTAACAAAATATGCTAAATGGAGTCAACTTCATCAGATTTATAGTGATACAAAATAACGTGATATGTAACAATTGAAATCCGGATGCAATGCAGCAATCCAGCTAATTTATGAAATGTAGCGTTCTTAATCGACATAAAATCTAGTTAGTTGAAATACCGTGAGCGGGATGTTCAAGAACACGCTGCGAGAAGCTATCACAAAGCATACACAATTTCAGCATTCCCTAAGTGACAAAACTCCTTTTAGTATTTTCCTAAACTACTATAACGTTAACGCCTGCGGTTTGTTAGATTCAAAGGCCTTCACATTTTTAAACACGAAATATTATAGAAACTAGCGCCCTTAATCGACAGATCGGCGGAAATTAAGGTATGATGCACTTACTGTTACGACGTCTTCACCAATACCCTCGAAAGCGATCTTTTTGGGAGGCTGCAACAGAACTCGGCATTCTCGCCACTTTGCGTACCCAGAAGGCTAGCAGTCCGCATCAGCATACCGAAGAATTCAATTACAACCGCCTCCAAAACGGCAGATTCACAGACGAGAACATATTGTGGTGTGTTGGCAACAACAGTAGCAGTAAAATCTGGCTACAGATACAGGCCGCTGGAATAATCCTAAGTATCCACGAAATTAGTCAAAATAAAAAAAAACCAAAAAAAGTCTCATCAGAGATGGAAATCGGCTTAACGCGTGTTCAGGAGGACGCCGAAGCTCGTACCTTCAATTGTTACGAAACCAAAATCACGGCTAAATAGCCTACTCGATTAAGCCATGTCAAATTCCATCAGAGGTTTAATTGGTTCGCCATCAAAATTTAACGAGGTGTCCGCCAAGGATGCGTCTTGTCACCCATATTATTTAACATCTATGGCGAACTTATAATGCGAAACGCTCTGGAGAACTGGGAAGGCGGCATAGCTGTCGGAGGAAGACACAATTTACGCTAAGCGGATGACACAACTCTTATCGCAAAAACCGAAGATGAGATGTCCGAACTCATTGACAGAGTGGAAAGAGAAAGTTCACGTTTCGGGCTGAAACTGAATAGAGACAAAACCAAGTTAATGACCATCGATAGAGGCAACAAGATAGGAAACCCACCGAACATCAGAAATGTTGAGAATATTACTGACATCATTTATCTCGGCTCCCATATCAATCGAGAAGGCAACTCGACTACTGACATCAGAAGAAGATTAGCTCTAGCTAAAGCGGCCATGACTAACCTAAATAAGATCTGGAAGGACAAATACATCACGAGAACAACGAAAATAAAGATCGTAAATACTCTTGTTTTTCCAACCCCTTTGTATGGCGCAGAAGCATGGACCATAAAAGCTGTAGACCCGGCGAAGATTGATGCGTTTGAGATGTGGATTTGGAGAAGGCTCTTAAGAATCCCATGGACAGCACGTAGAACAAATGCATCCAGGAAAATATAAGGTCGGCTTCAGATAGAGAAAAATAGAGAAATATCACCAATACAGTCACATAATACATGAGATCACGACACTTCAGTAATGAAGTTTACGATAGAGAGAGAGAGACCATAAGTGCTAGTAGTACTTGTACTGGACGATATTGATTATACAACACCGTGATGAACAATTTCAACTTAAATAGATAAATTTCATAAAACATTAATCACAAATCGTCTTAAAATACGTTGTTTTCTAATAATTATATTCAAAAGGCAGTGTTCGATAAAAAACACTGATATTTTTTGTCATTTAGATAGTTTACATAATAATTATATACAGGGTGGGCCATTTTAATCGACGCATCCGAATATCTCCGTTGGTAAGCCGAATAAAAAAAATTGTGCAGACAAAAGTTATTCAGGACGATGGGGGTCATTTGACTGTAATAATAACGTTGACCTTGGCGTCAACTTACAAGGTCATTTGAAGGTCAAAATCTTTTGTTTTAAATGGGAACCATTATTTTTGACGCCGGATTCGGAAAGAGCGGAAATTTTATGTCCAAAATGATAGTTTATAACTCGTTGGAGTGAGCTTGACAAGGTGAAATGTTGAAAATTCGTTTTCCGAATTTGGATGATTTAAGGGCGAAAAAATATTTGAGTAGGCTTGGGGACAATAACCTTGACCATCTTGTTTTTTAGGTCAACTGTGAAGGTCCTACGAAGATCAAAATGATTTTCTTAAATAAAAAATCTCCCTATTTGCAATAATTATATTTTAATTTAAAATTAAAATTCGGGCATAAAAGGGAATTTGAGGCTTCATTTTTATCAAAATACAGAATTTGCTACGTCCACGTCTTTGTTTCTGGGTAATGCTAAAAGTAAGATTTAAGAACAATAGTGAAATTTTTTCAAGGTTATTGTCCTTTAAGTCTACTCAAATATTTTTTCGCCCTTAAATTATCCAAATTCGAAAAAACAGCTTCTGGACGAATTTTCAACATTTAACCTTGATTTTATCTTTTCAAGGTCACTCCAACGAGTTATAAAAAAATAATTTTGGACAAACTTTTCCGCTCTTTCCGAATCCGGCGTCAAAAATAGGGGTTTCCATTAAAAAAGATGATGTTGACCTTCAAATGAACTTGGAAGTTGACGCCAAGGTCAAAGTTATTAGTACAGTCAAATGACCCCCATCGTCCTGAATAACTTTTGTCTGCACAATTTTTTTTATTCGTCTTACCAACGGAGATATTCGGATGCGTCGATTAAAATGGTCCACCCTGTATATATCATGAAAATTTGAAGGTATTTAAAATGTGTACATCGTAACCAAATATTTATTATTAACTAAACAATTACATACTTACTTAAATTTTCCATTTCTTCGTTAAGTCTGTTTTCTCCTCGTATCTTTTCCTTCCAGTCGTTGTTTAGTTTTCTTCTCTTGTTGATGTAATCTGATATCAACACTAAGCATACAACCTGGTCGCCCTTTTTGCATTTGAAGCAGCAAAAACTTTATCTTCTTCTACATCTATTAATTCTAGAGCGTTCTCATGTGTGATATCGAACAGGTCGTCTAATTTTTCAACGAATTGTTGTTCCTTCCTGTTTTGAGTTTCCATTCTTTTATTTCCTCGTTTTTGCAGGCTCCTCTATTCAGAGTATAATGATTTCAGCTTTTGTACACAATGATGCTTTTCCGTAGTTGGAATCCGCGCTTTTTGCCAAAGCACAACTGCTTCTTGAATATAATTAATTTTGCACTTTCACGTAAATTCGATTTAACTATAGGCATATTAAAAAAAAGGACTTGTAAAACTTGTTTGTTTGAGGGCAACTTACTACCAATAATTTGATGTGCATCATTTCCTGTGATATATATATATATATATATATATATATATATATATATATATATATATATATATATATATATAGTAAAAATAGAGTAACTGAACAAGGGTTCCAGATTTCAGTTTTTTTTAAATATGTGTATTTTAGCAGCTCAGCATTATAATGCTATACATGCTAGGTATGACAACTGTCGATGTCTTCATCTGATAAAATTATATCCTGTGGCACCCGTCTTTTGAGACGTCTTACAGGTAGAGGAGTGTTTAAATGATGAGTTAGGGCACAGATTTCAGTAAACCAGTGGTGTCGTTAGCATATCATTTGCTTTTTGGATCTCTCTTCCGGTTGAATGATCCGAAAAACAACTGACATGCTAGCGACTCCACTGCACCAAACCACCCCTGATGGTACTGATGGTGTACCCTCCCTCTAAACAACTGGTTTGTATTGACAAACAAAGAAACTGTGTTCGACAGTCTGTTGTTTTAAATAACTGATTCTGAAAATATTTCAATATGCTTAAAATAGGTAAAACATTGTTATTACTGAATTTCAAACATTTATATATAACAAGATCTATTTACTTCTACTATAAAAATTAGCCTAAAATTGAATAAAAGATTGCAATTTACTTCAACATTGTAATACTCCTAAGTTTTCAAATTAAAAATGGAAAAAAATATGGAATTGTTACGTTTTTCTAATACCTTATGGCTACGCATTTTTTTTTAACATCCAGTAGATTTTCGGAGACATTGCGTAGAACTAAAATTGTAGAAAATTTTATTTTCTTTTACTTACGTTATTATAAAAAATTTCGATAGGACTATCGGTTCGTCAGCTATTAATTGATAACAAGTGAATTCACTTAAAATCAGCAAATCCGGAAACTTTCGAGGCTCGGTGGCACCTGTTAATATTGTTCGATTTGGCTCAAAATTTTTATGGGTTATTTTTCTTGACATTGGAACGACTCTAGGGGGTGCGACTTACAAAATTCCGAGGTTGCAAAATTAGAACCACCCTAATGTAACACGACCTGCAAAGCTAATCAAAGGAAGCATAGACTGGGACAAATTTGAGCATCACATAGATAAAAACATTAAATCACAAAAATTACCATATACTATCCAAACAGTGGATGCCGCTATTAAACACATAACAGACACCATAGTGCATGCTACTTAGTTATCTTCCCAGAGAAATAAAGAAAACCATCGACAAACGCAACACAGGCCACCAAAATACATCCTAGACCTAATGAGGAAAAAGAATGTCTACGGGAGACTATATCAATGCACACACAACCCAGCCTACAAAACTGAATTGAACAAACTCATTCACCAAGTTAGATGGGAATTAGATAATTACCGCATCTCCCAATAGAACGGCTATATTTCAACAGTCGATACGAGAGACTGTGCTTTATGGAAGGTGACTAAGCAGATTATCCGCAAACCAAACATAATACGGTGGTATCGGTGGATCGGTGGATCAGTATTGCACAGATTCAGAAAAATGACAATTAATGGCAGAACACCTGCAAAGCGTCTTTACCACCAACATCTCACCTTATAACATCGAACACACAAATGAAATTGAATCATTCGTCGACGGACAGATCCTTCTAATAAATAATAATGAAGCTGCTACCACCACACCATCAGAAATCAAAGAAGTCATACATGGTCTGCCCAACAAAAAAGCGAGGTTGTAATATTTTTCAAACCTGGCAAGAACAAAAATGATCCCAGCAGAAATAGGCCAATAAGTCTATTATGTACTCTCTTAAAAGTTCTAGAAAAAATAATTCTTGTCAGATTAAACAAATACATCGAAGAGAAACAAATCCCCCCACATTTTCAATTTGGATTCAGATCTATGTATTCGACGACACATCAACTACTAAGAATTACTGAAATTATTATCAAAGGTTACGAACAGAAAAAGCACACTGTGGCTGCGTTCTTAGACGTAGCTCAAGCCTTTGACAGAGTGTGGCTGAAAGGTTTAATTTTTAAAATGATTACCTTAGATTTCCCAAGTTATTTAATCAAGATAGTACAGTCATTTGTCACAAATCGAACATTCCGTGTTAAAATTAATGCCATACTGTCAGAAATAAAGCACACGGCTGCTGGAGTGCAGCAGGGATCTGTTCTAGGACCTGTATTATTAACTTATTCATGTATGATAGACCTGTCTCAGAGATAAGTTCAACTGCCATGTACACGGATGATACCGGGATTCTCACACAGCACTCTGAAATGCTACAGAACTGTTTAAATGCCCTTTTGCTGTGGTTTAATCGATGGAATATCAAAATCGATCCTTCCAAATGCACAACTAAGATATTCACCCATCGTAGACCAATTGACGCGGATTGGATTTTTATCAATGATCTACCAATACCTTGGAACCCGCTGGATTGTGCAATCAAGTAGCTCGGGCTATATTTAGATAGACGTCTAACATGGAGCATACACATTAATAATAAACTTCAAGGATTGCTATATTATACCCTATTCTAAATAAAAACTCTCATCTCAAAATTGAGTGTTCTCCAATTTCATACCTGGGAATAATTCTACCTATTATAATGATGCTTGCACCGTATGTGGTACTACAAGTAAACCAAACTTAAAAAAAATTCAAACTCTTTAGAATAAAGTACTGAGAATAGCAACGAATGGTACATTCAGAATTCACAACTTTACCGCGAGTTAGCAGTTTCAACGATAGAAGACTTCATTAAAACTTCAGCCAAAAAGTTATTTGCCAATTTATTTATTTATTTATTAACAAACAAACAAAACAGGCATTTCGCCTAATTACATTGTTTGTAGAACTTACTACTCCTATGTACTTCAAACTTAACAATAACTTAAATATCTTAAATGTAACAATAACATAAACAATTGCAATTAAACTAATTAAATTAATTCAATTAATTAGGTACTATCCCAAGACAAACAACCGGCACGACCGCATCTTCTTACGTAAATTTGAATTCCTACTGACACGTCGACACTCGACAAGGCAAAAGAGATTATGTTTATGATTATGAATAAACTGCTCAAGTACAGGTCTAAAGAGTAGCTTCAGCACTGCGAAAACATTAAGTATTATAGTGAAAATGCTTGGAAATTTTGCAAAGTGGAAAATCGCTTTCGATTGATACCCCATATGACCCATGTTGCCATTGAAAAATAAAGTGACCTTTGACATAGGTCGCCAACGGTTGACCTTTCGCCAAAACCAAATAGCGCATGAAGGTGCTCGGGACCTTAGCAACAACTTTGCCCCCTTTCAAAATTTCGATATCTGTAGCCGTTCGAAAGTTACAGGCGATCCAGACAGACACACAGACAGACGGACGGACAAAACGTTCGCATAAGTACGCTGAAGCTACTAATAAATGCATATATTATGCAATTAGAAATTGTCACTGTCAATGCCGATTTTAATAACCAATAACGTCTTACTTGTTAAATTGACATATAAAAGTTCTTCAATACAGTGAAGTTTTAAAATGCGGCCTACATTATAACACAGCCGTACCAATCATTTGTCTCGCAGTAGCACCCACCCATCTGAAAGAAAAAACACAAGAGAAAAAACAAAAACTGTAACCTATTTATTTACGCATAGGCATAGACCTCAGGATAATCCATAACAGTATTAATCACTAGTTTTTTAAATTCATTCTTACTGTTATTAAAAATGTCAAGAGATTGATTCAGAAGCTGGGTGAGTATTTTCTAATATTGGTTCGATAATCTATGTGAAATAATGTTTTCTGCCTTGATCTGTAAAATGATAGATAAAATAATATTTTTGATCTTAATCTCATAGAATCCCATAACTCATTTAATCTCAACAACTGCCCAGCAGTTTCACCTAGGTGAAAAATCCACAACCACCAAGCTTAAGCCAAGGCTACCGCTAGATATCCTGCTCTCGGACAGTGACTAAAAGCATGTGACATAAACTGATAACGCGTAATCTAAACTCATTGTGTAGTGTAATTTTCGTGAGTTAATGTAACATTACTAATAATACTGTGAACAGCCCTAGTGTGCTTAACCAGAAGAATCTTAAATTTAAAAAAAAATAGCAGTTCCGTATTATTACAACATTATGACATGACATGAACAACGATCACAGCTAATTAGACCACAAATTCAATTGAACACCCGTTACTGTTTGCCATATAAATAACCGAAATAGAAAATGCAATAACTACTTTGGTAGCTAGGCAACAAATAGGTACAATACCTATTTGTTGCCTAGCTACCAAAGTAATTATTGGGGAAAGGAAAGGAAACAAGACAAGGGTAGCTATAGATAAATGATTGTGATTTTTTTTTCTTAGGTTGGCACTGTTTATGTTGGTGGTACTGTAAGTCTATGTCAAATTCGAGGTTAGCAGGTTAGGTTTTGCGTCAGTTTTGAAACAGAATGACGCAAAACCTAACCTGCGATCATTGAATTTGGCATAGACGTACAGTGCCACCAACATACACAGTAGCAACCTAAGAAAAAAAATCACAATCATTTATAGTCACCCGGTATTTGGCACCCCATTTTTGAGATATTTGTAGTAGGGTTTCCAAGTCCCGAGACCAAAAGTGTTTTCGGGACTTACGAGTTAAGTTTCAGGTCCCGGGACTAGTCCCGAAAATGGTCCCGAAAGAGAAATAGTTTCAGGTGAAATTTCCGAATGAAATTTCCAAAGAAAAATAAGTATTTTAAGTTAAATAAAGTATTTCTGTGCTGTGCCGTCTACAACTTCATTGCTTTCCTCTGGTACTAAAAATGTCTGTCGCTTTTGCTTTTGTTTGAACTGCAAAGTGCGTGCGTAATTCTTTCGTCAAGCTGCCTCTGATTATGATAATTTTGTAGAAATCCACTTTACATTTCGCCAATTGTTTATCTTCAATATATAAAACCGTTGTCATAGTGACTTCAAATCGTTATTTTTTTAAATGTAGAAGGAAGGCAGGTTGCGAATCGGAATTCATTCAAATTGTAACGCTTTAGCAGACAAATAAAGAACACACTTAAAACCCAAAAATATAAATTATTCAGCTTCTTCGCACATATCTAAATCCAACAAAAAAAAACAGACAAATACATAAATAGAAGAAAATATGCAAATGTGGCTGAAACAACACACAGGTTTAATTCTAACCTACCGAAAACAATACCTCTCCTGCGTTACGCAAAACGCAAATAATGCAGAATGTACAAGAGGCATGAGTAATACGCCGGACGCCGGTGAATAACCGTCCTAATTCTCTGATATCGAGTATACGCACGCATGTTGACATGGTCCCGGGACTTCGCATGGGCTGGCTGTGGTCCCGGGACTCGGTTTTTGTGGTAGAATCCACCATTTATTAAAAAGTGAGAAAAGTTATAATTTGTTATTAAAGACAAAACCTAAATTTACAGATTCGAAATCAGAGTGATTAATATTAATGCAATGTGCATCTAACATTACCAATCAGTAATTACAGATGTTAGTTAAGTATTTTTCCATATTTACAGTTGACATTACACATGATTACGGTAAACGATTCCAGCTTCTTTATTACCAAAAATAGACCATTATCAAGTGGAATGCAATTTATTCTACAGAAAATTCTACAGTTTCCTATAATTTTATAATTAACAGACCAGTGTCCATATTACATTATAAGGCAATCATCCATTACCTATGGTATTATCCACAAGCCAACCTCATTATTTGAACACCTACAACAAGAGAATGATTTAGAAAATATATTGACTGTAATTTTTTTTAGGAGCGATATGGTTACTAGCATCCCCGAGAAAAATGATCTATTAATCATTAACTGGTACACTGCAACTGGATTCCGTTTAGATCTATTTGGTCTCTGTATGCTGATATTGTGCCTAAAGTTACTGTACAGAACGTAAAAATTTCAAATAGTGGTTGGTATTATCATCAATGTGAAGTGATTCGTTTTACACTGAACCATTATGAAGTTCTTGAATTGTATTTTATTTTGTGATGTATTTTCACCAAGTGGGGTTTGTGAAGATGATCTTAGTAAAAGTAATATCTGCATAGTGAATTTTATTTTTGAATGTTATATATATATTAGTTAATTTCTAGTATTTAAGTGATTTTTGTTTGTACTACCAATGAATCATGGTCATTGTTATATTCATATACCTCTATGTATAATACTGAAGACTAGAATTGTGAATTTTCGAGTATATACACTGTTCTGCGGTGCAATTCGTGTATGCAAGCCTTAGGGGAAATTTTATCCAATGATTTGTTAGGTAACTATTTTGAACTCTGAACATGGTTAAATAAATTATGCATTTATTGTATTTTTGCTAATTTTATTTCGAAACTGTTATACATTATACTACCCTTCTATATGGAGTACAAACATTGTACCGCCCTTAAACGAAGGGTAGACAAGGCTTCGGCTAGCTCTTTTAACTCTCGGAAGAATATGGCGTGGTGTAAGGACTAGGCTAAGAAATGCTTCGGGCTTTTAAATTAAACAGAAGGATTAATACAAATGGAGCGCCTAGTCGTTACTCACAACATATAAAAACAAAACTAGCTAATTAATTATATGCCACCTACCTTTGGTGTTCCACTGCATACCTAGAGTACTCGTTCAGCTACAGGGGTCGCAGAAGAAAACCCCTGAACAGCCCACAACAGCGGCTGCAGGCAGTCAACGCTAGCCAACGTCATACAGGAAGACCTTCTGGCATGTTAATACAATTTTAAGTTTAATTATGTTCCTAAGATGCGGACCAAAGTCGTAAAAGTGTGTCCAATTCTCTAAACTGCATACCAGCAAGCTTTCTCAATTAATAATACACGAAATCATGAATCAACGAGATAAACTTGGAGCACAGACTATACATAGAGTCCTGCCGCCAGAAGGGACTCTACAATCGAAAACAAAACCTTATTTTTCCAGCTGTTTTAACAGCCGGTAAAACGCTAATACTGCATTTACCAGTGACCGTGTTCCAATTAAGGAGCTTTTACACGACATGTACTATACACCAAATAATTCTCAAGTTAATTACGCTTTTACACATAACATGTTGGGTTGCAGTTTTAAGAAGCAATGGAATCCATGTTATACAGAGCATCCCACGAGTACTGAAGCAAGCATATCAATTGTTTATTATTCGAAATACAAAGAAATGGATATAACAAAAGTTGAATGATAGGAAGATTACTAATATATCACAAACATTATTTTCTTACAGCTTTACCGGCAAAACCACAACTAGTACCAACTTTCATTTTTCAAATTGCAGTGTGGACATTTTACTTCTTGGTTTTGTGCTTAAAATTAAAAATGCACTGATTTCATAGTGACAGCATTTGTTTTATATGTACACAATTGTCATATATGTAAAGTAAATTATCTGTTAGTAGCAGTTAAATCTAAGGTAAGATTTCAGTTAAAGCTTAAACTCCATTCAAGTGATGCGCATGTTGATATGATTTTGATCTATGGAGAATAAAAAAAATGTCCTGAAGCATGTGAATTGTATAGAACGCAGGGAAAAACAGTTTGAACATTTTTATTAGTGAACTACTACTTAAAAATATTATTGTTTGTGATTCACAATTATTGTCTGTTTAATATTGTTATTTTCAGAATAGCAGAAAGAGACAAATGCCTTACAAGATACAAGTATAAATGTCCATACTGCCATTTAAAAAAACTACAGTTGATACTAATTACTTCTAGTTTTACCGGTAATGCTATAATAAGTTATGTTGCGGATATAGTAGTAATTTTCCTATCATTTAACTTTTGCTAAAGTTATTGATTTATATATTGCTTAATAAACAAGTTAGAAGGTTGTCTCAGTACTCGTGCGGCGCACTGTATGTACAGAGACATCATAATTGATTAAGAACCACCTGGCAAGTAAAATTTGGGGGTTTAGCGAATTTACTATTCTAACACCACATGCAAGCACCGATTTGACATCTTGGATCATTGACGTTCGTGGTGTAGTCTTGTATTTCCACGCTGTGCTAAATTTTTAAGCTACGACGTTTTATTTCCTTTGCATCAATAACAATTCTATGTATGTATGTATTGTCGGTAACCTCATTTTACCTTGCGGTATAGAGGCTGGTGCTTTATATGCTTGCGTCTGAAGCTACAATGCTCAACTTGCCCCGGTTTCGGGTTACAAAGTTAAAGCGCACGTTTTGTGCTTGCACAGCAACCATTGTGTGAGGTGTATGTCATGGTGATGTGTTGACCTTGTTATTTTATCTCTTAGGTCTGGGATTCTGAGTAGGGCACAGTCAATTTAGTGCCTAACTGTGAAAGGCCTCACCGAGCTCGATTCTAATCGCCAGAGCTGCGAAAAAATTTTGATTCCCGTTGGATTCGAACCGAGGACTTGCTTGCAACTGTGGTACCCGGCTTCTCAACAACAATTCTATTCAGAGCTAAGTTACTTATTATGTAACGGACGACTTCCGGGATTGGCGGTGCCATTGTTGAGATACACTAATTCAATGTTTCGCTCACTTTCAACGAGAAATTAGCACACGTAGCTATAAATCTGAAGCGATCTTGATGACTAGGGTTTTGACATCATAAAACAGTCGTTTTTCTTGCTCTAGTACACAAGGCAATATTGGAAACCAGTATCCAGGATATTGTGCCATACACTGTATTATTGAGCATTGAGAATATTTATTGCTATATTGCAATAGCATTGTTTTTAATTTCTGCTTACAGCGATTATTGAACTCTTCTTTACTGTTAGCAGTCGTATACAGATCGATTAGATGAATGGCTTTATTTTATTAGTTCTATCATATTCATAATAGATTAAAATAGATATTGTGTTTGTTTGTGAATACTTTAGCTTTTATTGGAAATTTCCTATTTACTGATATGTGTTGTTTTTTCTGGAAAAATCCATTCTGCCGCACTTCAAAACCGTAGGTCCATATATTTTTAGTCAGGTAGCCGTTATTGCTTTAAGTTTTTATATTGGAGGAGCATCAGTTAGTAAAATACAAAAATGGTGCATTAAAATAAATGTTTTTTTTCTATAGCACATGTTAAAGTGTGCTTTTATCAACTCAAAACAAAAGGTCAAGTTTTACTTTAACAGCAAGGGTAGATAAAGTAGCACTTTAACATCAAGGATAGATAATAGTATATTATGTATCAAGTTTTATAAACGTCATTTTAGTCACGAGTTTTATTAATCACGAGCGAAGCGCAGCGGAGCGAGTGTTTGATAAAAGAGTGACTAATAAGTTTATAAAACGAGCTGCATACTATACTTTTTCTACGACCACAAATTTAGAGAATATAACATCATATTATTTCTTTAAAATTTTGACATTTATTATATTAGGTTAACTTATGCTTGACAAACGTCAAAGTGGCGGTTGAAAACTAACTTGATTTTAGTTTTGGCTGTGACTAATAAAGCAAATACTATTTGAACCTAACTTCACCCCATGACTAAAACATCGTTGCCAACTTCAGCTCATGACTAAGAGGCTCTTTAGTCATAGGTTATAAAGGCATGATTAAAAGGTCACTTAGCGACGTGCATGTTAGTATGTTAATAGTTATTTTCATGACAAGCGTCGAAAGTAGCAAATATCGTGCGAGTGTTGATTAGACAAACGAGGGCGTAGCGAAGCGAAGCCCGAGTGGATCTAAAACACGAGCACAGATATTTGCACTTTCGGGCGAGCTATGAACACTATTTTTTAGACGACCACTCAAAGTACCTACATAAATTCAATTTTTAAGAATTGTTTTTATTTCGTTTGCAAAATGGATCGTTATATTATTATTGGTACAATTATAAAAAATTAGAGCTTGTTGGAAGCAGAGCAACGAATAAAGCAAAAACGTCTGGATTATTTGAATCACGGTCTGCTGAATTGTGTGACAAACGTCACTTTGACGTTTGTCACACAATTAAGCAGGCCGTGATTTGAATAACTTTGTGCCGTTACGATATGACTAGCACGATATAATATCGTGCTAGTGTATGAAATTGTCAACTTTCTGTAGTAGGCTGCTGTCGCGATAATGTTACTTTCATACGTGGTCGTCTAAAAATGGCATTTTAGTTACAGGAGTAGAAAAAGTAATTTAATTTTCTAACTTTTGTTTAAATTAAATATGACAGCTTCCTATTATCGTAGCAACCCAATCTAGCTACTGACATTTTGAAATGTCATTATTTCTTTTGAAATTGTTAAAGTTCTTGCTATAGAAAAAAATATTGTATTATACACGACGATAAAGTTATTTCTATCCACTCTTGAATCATTACCGTCTCGACTTCGTCTCGACGTTAAACGATTCACTCGTGGATAAAATTTAACTTTATCGTCTTGTATAATAAATTACTATTATTAGTCATGAAGTAACGTTACGCATCAGCATATTTATGTAAAGCAAACACTTCACCGTATTAACGATAAGTGGCACAATTCTTTTAGGTATTTCTTGAAATAATCATATAAAGTTTTATCAGTGGCGTAACAAGACGGTTTGGCGCCGGTGTGCAAGAATAAATGATAGCCGCTGTAGACAAGAAGTTTCAGAAAAAAGAGGGGGGGGGGGGAATTTTTGGTCATGCAACACTTTAAATTTAAAAGAAAATTAATAAGCCCTTTTCTTAACATGAAAGGTTACTTACTGCAAAATAAAACACATTTAGATGTTTCAGTCTTTTATTAAATATAACATAATAATAATAATAATAATCCCATTATTCCCTATTGGGACTTACGGTATTCGTATATTCTCTTCAGTTGTCATTTTCCTTTGCTCTTTGGCTCAGTTGTGCTATAGTCTTTCCTGTCTCTTGTTTTACAGTTCTCCTCCACGTTTTTCGCGGGCGTCCTCTGCCTCTGAAACTCTAAAGTTTCCAATCAAAACTTTTCTGCAAATTTCAGTTTTATTTTTTCGCAACGTATGCCCTAACCATCCATATTTTTTTCTCCTAATTTCTATATTAATGTCCACCTGATTTGTTCGGTCCCAAAGATCTTTGTTCGAAATAATGACTGGCCACCTAACACCTATTTACAAACATCTGCAATTTCTGCTTTACCAGTTCTGTAACCGTCCACGATTCCGACCCATAAAGTAGAACAGATTTTACCATTACATCAAACACTCGCAAAATATAACATGAAACATAAAAATACATAGGAAAATACAAAAACAAAAACCACGTAAAAGGAATCCAAATTTAAATAATTCACAAAAAAAATAAAATACCCGATGAGGCCACAATTATATACCGGGTGTCTTAAAATGAATTACATCTAGTATGCTTTGAATTTCCCATAATGCAAACTAAAATTTTACTTGAAATTGGCAAGACTGTAAGTCTATGTCAAATTCGAGGTTAGCAGGTTAGATTTTGCGCCAGTCTGTGTCAAAACTGACGCAAAACCTAACCTACTAACCTTGAATTTGACATAGACTTACAGTCTTGCCAATTTAAAGTAAAATTTTAGATTGCATTATGGGAAATTCAAAGCATTCTAGATGTAATCCATTTTAAGACACCCGGTATAACAGCAATGAGATAACATGAACAAGAAAATAACACATATTGCTTGAGTAAGAAAGAGATAAACATAGTAGCAAATATACGAGTAGGCTTGACGCTCACTTTAATTATGACATATGTCAACTAATTGTGCCTACTAAAGTAATTTTGTTGTATGGTTATCTCTTTCTTACTCAAGCATTCTATTTTGTAGTTCATGTTATCTTATTGCTGTTATATATAACTAGCAAGATGCCCGTTTTTCGTACGGGCAACAAATGTTTTTTCTTCTAAATCTCAAATGAATTCTAAGGCGCCTGCCTTGCCCTCACTAATACGCTAAACTAACAAACGCCGCAAAACAATATTGTAGGAAACAAAATTCTTCCGAAACAATTCCTCCACAACTCTTTTATGCTTCATGTACCCCCTGAAAATGTGTACATAATTATTGTTCTCCTTGTATATATTGATAAAACTATAGTTTTAGTATAACAATGAGATAAAATTAAAATATATATGTACAAACTAAATGTATTTATAAATTATAGGAATATACCCATTTCCACCACTTGGGGGTGGAATTTCAGAAATCCTATTTATTCTGAGATATTGAGTCACTCGTGAAAACACAGTTTACTCCTTTTCATCCCTTAGGGGTGGAATTTTGAAAAATTCTTTCAGCCCATATTATCCTGAAATAAACCTACAGCGAAAAAAAAATTAATAAATTTAACATTCTACCCCTTTTACAGCTGTAGGGGAAACATTAAAATCCCTTAAATCCCTTTATAAATATTTTAAGAGTACATCTGTATGCCAAATAAACAATGTTCTAACTCAATAAACATAGAAGATACGAAGGGTTCTTTAATTCACCCCGAATTCAGATTTGCACCTTTAGGGGTTGATTTGAGAAAATCCTGAAACGTGTTTTTAGACATTTGTATTGGATACCTATGCAAACAAACGCCAAGTCGATATCTTATCGGGTCTAAGAGATATTGAGGAATTCGTGAAAATACACTTCACCCCTTTTCACCCTCTTAGGGGTAAGATTTAAAATCCCTTAAACCGCTTTCTAAATATTTTAAGAATACCTATATTTATATGCCAAAAAAAGAATGCTCTAGTTCAATAAATATAGGAGATACAAAGGGTTCTTTAATTCACCCCGAATCCAGATTTGAGGGGTTGATTAGGGCAAAATCCTGAAATGTGTTTTTAGACACTTGTATTGGATACCTAAGCAAGCAAAACACCAAGTCGATATCTTATCGGGTCTAAGAGATATTGAGGAATTCGTGAAAATACAGTTAACCCCTTTTCGCCCCCTTAGGGGTAAAATTGTAAAATTTCTTAAACCACTTTTTAAATATTTTAAGAATACATCTATATGACAAAAAAGGAATGTTCTAACTCAATAGACCTAGGAGTTACAAAGGGTTCTTTAATTCACTCCGAATCCAGATTTGCACCTTTAGGGGTCTATTAGGGCAAAATTCTGAAATGTGTTTTTAGATAATTCTATTGGACACCTTTGCAAGCAAACACCAAGTCGCTATCTTATCGGGTCTAAGAGATACTCAGGAATTTGTAAAAACACAGTTTACCCCTTTTCACCCCCTTAGCGTTAAAATTTTCAAATTCCCTTAAACGCCTTTCTAAATATTTAAAAAATACATCTATATGCCAAAACAGCATGTTCTAACTTAATAAACATAGGAGATACGAAAGGTTCTTTAATTCACCCCCAATCCAGATTTGCACCTTTAGGGGTTGATTAGGGAAAAATCCTAAAATACGTTTCTAGGTATTTGCATTGATAAACTTTGCAAGCAAACATCAAATCGATATCTTATCGGGTGTAAGAGATATTGAGGAATTCGTGAAAACACATTTTACCCCTTTTTACCCCCTTAAGGGTCGAATTTCAAAAAAACCCTTCTTAGCACTACCTTACGTAACAAATTGAACCTTCCACCTAAATTTCAAGTTTTGAGTGCCAGTGGTTTCGGCTCTGCGTTGATTAGTCAGGGTTGTGACTTTCCTTTATATATTTAACTAGCAAGATACCCGTTCTTCGTACGGACTACGAATGTTTTTTCTTCTAAATCCTAAACGAATTCTAGAATGCTCCCCTCCTCTCTCACTAAGGGCCGGTTGCAGAAAGCAACGTTAAGTCTGGTGTTAGCTAACGCCACGTCAAAGTGAACAAAAACGAATCAAATCTCAAATCTTTATGGTAACTAATAGTAAACAAAGTTTGATGAGATTTTGTTCACTTTGACGCGACGTTAGCTAACACCAGACTTACAGTGCTATTCACTAACCTACTTCGTTATCTAAACGATTTTCGTTAGGAATGGATTCGTACAGGAAGGTGAAACGATTTTCGTTATAAATCATATTCTGTACGGGAGCCTCAACGAAATCGGTAACAATACTTTCGTAAACAAGCCGTAACGAAAGTGGAAATGTTTTTAACTAGAGTAGTACAGATAAGGCAATCCGTCTTAAGTTCTGTCATCTACTTGTCAACCTTATAAGTCGTTTTGACGTGCTATCTGTCTCTTTCATATTTATAACTAGATATATATTTATCGCACTTTAACTACCGTTGCTACAAATATTCTGTATGTGCAGCCAGTCAAAAACGTTTTTGGTTGCGTGTTATGAATTACAGGGACATCAAAAATAAACTTGATCGCGGGAGCCATTGACAACAATAATTAAACTTGCCTAATCTGTAGCATGCTGTTTGTTGACATAGAACTGTGAATTTTTTTCAAGTTGAAAATTTATGTTGAACATCTTAGTTATTATTTATTAACTTATTCACATGTTATTTTAATGTTACCTATCAATTTAATGTATAAATTTGGTTTAACTTACCAATTTTTGCATATATGTGTAGCTTATTAGACTGTTAAAGTTACATGAAGTAATAATACAATTAATTGTAGTTCAAATGTAGCTCTATAAAGTGCAATGTACAGAAAATGGTCATAATTTCCATGGGCTCGCGTAATAAATTTTATTTTTGATCGCCATGTAGTAACCACGTCTTCAGCAGAAAGAGCTACTATAGCTCTATGTGTGCAATCAATTATACAAATTATACCAGTGAGTTGACATTTTTCATAAAATCTCAATTTTGTTCTTCGTTTCTCCTGTGCGTGATAGGAAACTTCACCCATATTTTTAATAAATAGTCATAAATGGCATTTGAATCGTTTCAATCTCGTGACTGATACATCGGCTAACACTTGATTGACTCAAACCAAGTAACTTGTACCCACATATTTTTGGTAAGAACCATGTGTATAAAAAAATAAGCCTAACAAAATTTTTAGAATAGCAGTTAACCTTTCATTTTCTAATAAATGTGGAGTCAACGTATCACACAATCTTCTAGCCAAGTCACGCGATAGTGTCAATAGTTGTATAAAATTTTGCTCAGGTGGATTAAAAGGATTCGAAGGCGCAGATTTTCTCTCAAAAATTATACTTATAATTTTCCTATCAAATACAACAGTAATAAAATAATATACCTGTTTACACGCTCTTCTCCAATAGCGATGTATAAAATTATCGTCCATTTCTATTAAAATTAGTAATTTATAAATACGCTTGCTTTTCGACGATTTTGCAAAGTTTTTGTAGATTGTGTTGATATTTTGCTGTCAACTAATCACCAACTACGCAAGCGTAAACGTTTTACGAATTCGTTTCAACTCGTAACGACAGGCCCAAGCCTATCGTACGGGAACCTCTGCCGCAACGAACGGCGTACCGAAGGTATTACGAATTTGTTAACGAAGTCGGGTTTACTGAATACGAACTTGCTCACTTTACGAATTTTCGGATATAACGATTCGTTGAGAGCTAACGAAAAGCTTACAGAATAGGCTAGTTAGGGCCGGTTGCAGAAAGCAATGTTAAGTCTGGTGTTAGCTAACATCGCGTCAAAGTGAACAAAATCGCATCAAATTTTGTTTACTAATGTATTAGTTACCATAAGCATTTGAGATTTGATTCGTTTTTGTTCACTTTGACGTCGTGTTAGCTAACACCAGACTTAACATTGCTTTCTGCAACCGGCCCTTACAGTGCTATTCACTAACCTACTTCGTTATCTAAACGATTTTCGTTAGGAATGGATTCGTACAGGAAGGTGAAACGATTTTCGTTATAAATCATATTCTGTACGGGAGCCTCAACGAAATCGGTAACAATACTTTCGTAAACAAGCCGTAACGAAAGTGGAAATGTTTTTAACTAGAGTAGTACAGATGGCATTTGAATCGTTTCAATCTCGTGACTGATACATCGGCTAACACTTGATTGACTCAAACCAAGTAACTTGTACCCACATATTTTTGGTAAGAACCATGTGTATAAAAAAATAAGCCTAACAAAATTTTTAGAATAGCAGTTAACCTTTCATTTTCTAATAAATGTGGAGTCAACGTATCACACAATCTTCTAGCCAAGTCACGCGATAGTCTCAATAGATTATTTTTGGGGGGCCGGTTGCCGGGCCAGCTAGTAGATATATAAATATGTAGGTAGGTATAGCACTTTAATTAAACTCTCTTTTGCTAAAGCTAACATATCTATTAGTGAATTAAAACCTAGAGTACTGGCTCTTACTTTCCCGATACTCAGTAATGCAAAACTCTTTAGGCGTATTTGGTACTTAGCAAAAAGGTTTTAATAATTTTTAATTTAGAAAAAGATCTCTTAGTGGAGGCTGTAGTGACGGGATGTAAAAAGTAGCATATAAGCTGTATACAAATATGGAAAGCTAGCCAATGATGTGTTATTAGACAGACATGTTTCTCCCACTTCCTTCAGTGATAAGCAATATTTAATACTAGTTGTGTACGAAGATCGAAGTTGTACAATTTGCTTTAGTAAGCCGTCATCGAGATCAGTTTCATACGTAGTTTGAAGTAATTTGGCACTCTCTCTGACCTCTGCATCTGAGGCAATCGTCAGAAATTTGCGGTTTAAAACTTTGAATTTATAATATGTTACTATGCACTATGCAATCTAAGAATCACAAACACACACTAGAGCTGGAACTTCTAATCTACTCAAAAGGAGAAAAGACGCTTTGAACCTCTATTCTAGGAAAACTTTTATTTTCACAAAAAACTGCGCTACCGCGGCGCCTATATACATTCGGCGCGGAGGTTCTTTGCACCCCCTGCACATATGATAGTTACGCCACTGAGTTTTATATTGTTAGTAGTTATAATAGTGCATGTTCTAGACATTGTTTTTAAAGTCTTTGTTTTCAAAACACTCATTTTCTATCCAAAAACCATTAAAAATACAAACATATTTTCTAGACCAGATTTTCTAAAAACGCATTTTTTTGAGCAAAACAGCTCGATTTTTAAGTTGTTATCGTTGAAGTTTATAAAAACTAACAAAAATCAGGATTTTAACCCTGATTTTCAAGCGTTGAAGTTTTTTTCACCCCAAAAAGCCCATAAAAATCGATCCATTTTGTCTAGATCAGATTTTTCAAAACGCGTTTTAAAGGGAAAATGGGTTGTTTTTAAATTTCATCCGTTGAAGTTTTCGAAATTCTCGAGACAATTTTAAACCAAAATGAACACCCCTCTTTTCTACCCATTTTTGTTTAATTTTTTTAGCTAAATAGTCTTGATTTTTCACATCATTTTCAACTAATAAGCTTCATTTTAAAAAATCTGGTCCTGCTTTTCAAGCATGAAATCAGATTCATTTACCTAAAAAAACGCAAAAATCTGGTCTAGTTGTTGAATCTGGTCTAGCAATTAAACCAAACTTGACGTTGAAGCTTTTGAAATCTGATCTAGTTGTCGAACCAAAAAATCTAGTCTAGCAATTAAACTAAACTTGACAACGATCTAAATGAGTGTTTTGAAAACAAAGACTTTAAAAACAATGTCATTTGTCTAAAAAAATGAAACAAAATAATCTGGTCTAGAACATGTACTATTATAACTACAACAGCAAAATAATCTAAGTTAAAAAGTTGCACATATTAGACTACTAAAATTGAAAATCAATTAATTTTCCAGCTATATATAAAAACTACACCTGTTTATTGTTAAAGTCTGTTTTTAAGATATATTTAAAAATTAACATTTTTCAAATAATTACATCTTATAAGTATGTATTATTATTATCTTATTTTATTCATTTTTACATGCTTTAATATTCTGACGACTGGGCTACATCAAACAAATAAAGAAATATCTAGCATTGAATCATAAAAATAGAAGACCAACCTGGCATGGAAATTTTAAAAATCGAATTCCATAAAAATTTGAGGTATCAATTAATAGTAGATTATGTTATTAGGAGTAAAAGTGATACTTTATGTGGCGAAGCTGAAGTTTATTTAGCCGAATGTCAGTGAGGCAAATAATTCAGCTAAGCCACATAAAGTCACTTTTAGTCCGAATAACATATACTATTTTATCCGCAAATGTATTCAGATAAATTAAAAATTGATAAAGAGTAACACTAATTTATTAGCAAGCAAATGAATAAAATAATCTAATACCTAATACAATTTTTCCGTGGTTACGATGTAAACATTTCGCTGAAATGTTTGAGTTTTGTATTTTGTGTGATTAGGCACATAAAGTACGCAAAAGTTGCTATTTTATCTGCTTAATCCGATAAAGTGACACTTTTACCTTGTCAATAAAGACGCATAAGTTGTCACTTTTATGACATTTGCGGATAATAGTTATTTATTGTATAAGGGTTTTAGATAGCATTTTATTCACGCAAGAATGTTTAAACGCGAGAGCTTGCTCGAGCGTTTAAATTTCTTAAGTGAATAAAATGCATCTAAAACCCGTATGCAATATATTTTATCCACAATCACACTCATTTAGAATCAGAATCGCCGAATTTTCATCTGATGTTATTAAAAAATTATTTGACATTTCACTCTGACAGCGGATGTCACCTCGAAAATCATTTTCCTCGTTTCATTTTTCGTAATACCTTAGCTTTACTGCTAATGTTTTTGTTTAGAGAAACAAGATTTTTGTAAACAACGTTTGTGTTCGTTCGAAAAATGGCAGAAAGTGAGTCTTTACCAGAAGAAATTACCGCAGCCGCCGAAGAAGTGGCCTTTCAACTGTTGCTACCAAAATCTAGAAACGCATACGAAAAAGAGTTTGCCCTATTTAATCAGTGGAGGGAAGAAAAAGGCGTAAGCATAATAAATGAAGATGTCCTGTTGGCGTACTTTTCAAGTTTGAAACGAAAATTTGCCCCCTCGTCGATGTGGACAAAATATTCAATGTTAAGAGGTTGTTTAAAGAGTTCATAAAAATATTGACTTGCTTTTCTGAAGAGTGTTTCGAAAAACCACAATCCAAAAAAGGCAAAGGTGCTGCAAAGGGAACACATTGAAAAATTTTTAAAAGAGGCACCTGACGAGGAATATTTATTGATGAAGGTAACATTTTTTTTCTCAATTTTCTGTATAAGTATTTGGATTTTTTTAGGTTGCCCTCATAATGGGGGTTGCTGGTGGCTTGCGATGCAATGAACTGACAAACCTGAATATTACAAATGTACAGGATAAGGGTGCCCATTTGTACGTGACCATCCCAGACACCAAAACTAATATTTCGAGAAGTTTCACAGTATTGGATGAAGGATTTTCTGTGAATAATATTCTTGAGATGTGCAGAAAATATATGCGATTACGTTCAGCCTGTGACGGTTGCCAAGGCAGGTTTTTTTTGCGCTATAAGAACTTAAAATGTGCAATGCAACCTGTTTGCATTAACACATTCTCGAAAATTCCTTCGAAAGTTGCTTCTTTTCTAAAATTGGATAATCCTAAATTGTATACTGGTCATAGCATGCGACGGTCTTCGGCAACTTTATTAGCTAATGCTGGTGGCGACATCATCACCTTGAAGAGGCACGGAGGGTGGAGGTCCTCCAGTGTTGTGGAAGGATATATTGACGAAAATGAATCAAGTAAAATGGAAATTGCAAGAAAGATTCAAGAAAAATTCAGCACAATTCAAGAGAACTCTGCATCTTCTTCAAAAACTGTTTCTATGCAGCTTAACCCGGATGTCGCGGTTGAAACCAATGAATTGGGCATTAAAAGCCCATCTAAAATGCAATTTGATGTTAATCTGAATAAAAATTACGTAATATTTTATAATTTCATCTGATGTTATCAAAAAATTATTTGACATTTCACTCTGACAGCGGATGTCACCTCAACAATCATTAAAATTTCACGTGTTTTATATATAAAAACCCTAGAGTTTTATAAACCACATTAGACTTTGCCAAGGAGTTCAGTTATTACCTTATTATACAGGGTGTCCAAAAAATAGCGGATTAACTCTACTGTGCGTTACTTGTGGATGCCTAATGAACCCTGGAAAAATATGAAAAAAACTCCCCGGGCCGTATTTTTCGAAATATTTCTGGTCAAAGATGGGTAATAAAATCTATTTATTTAAATAACTAGTGTATAATTATAGTGTCAAATATATCTGGGACTTATTAAAATATCTGTTTTTTTAATATTCTTGGGATTTAACTAAATTGTTTTCAATACTTAAATATTTTAAAAAAACTTATTTCCTGTTGAGTTTGTCAATTACTAAATATGGCAAACAGGCTTTGTACAATAATAATATACGAAATCAAGCTTGGCATTGAAATATTTGTTGTATGAACATTATGTTGGTGGTACTGTAAGTCTATGTCAAATTCGAGGTTAGCAGGTTAGGTTTTGTGTCAGTTTTGACACAGACTGACGCAAAACCTAACCTACTCACCTCGAATTTGACATAGACTTACAGTGTCACCAACTTATTAACAACTTACTATGGATACATTTTTGATTAAAAAAATGTTGCAGTATCAATGTTGCCAGATTTACTTTTATTAATTTCGAAATATTTCGAAAAATATGGCCCAGGGATTTTTTTTCATATTTTTCCAGGGTTCATTAGGCATCCCTCAGTAACGCACCGTAGAGTTAATCCGCCATTTTTTGGACACCCTGTATAGCGATTATGGATAAAATAGTTATTAATGATACGAGTGCGAAAACACAAGCTTAAAGTTCGAGGGTGTTGTTGACAAAAATGTCAAAGTCAAATCAAATTCCTGAAAATATTTTAAAGAAAGGGAATCTATTGCGAGAAAATTTGTTGCCCGTGAAGTCTAAAGCTGCTTACGAGAAGGTTTATTAAAATTTCTGCCATTGGTGAGAAAATAACAAAGTCTTCTCGGTAACAGAGCAGGTAATTCTTGCCTATTTAGACCAGAAGGTAAGTCTGCGATTATTTTCATTTCCATTTATATTTAATTCATTTGATTTGCAGCAAGAAATGTCACATGCTTCACTTTGGCCGCATTATTCGATGCTGAAGTCATCCTTAAAAGTGAAAGAAAACCGCGCATTGAGCAGTTTGGGAATGTAATTGCTTCCCTTAAACAAATAAATGTAACACTTCAAGATGCAAAAACGCATTTAATAAACCCTTATTGTTGCTATATTTGTTTCGTGTTTTAAAATTTTTAAAACACGTTCCGGGAAACGTGTTTTAAGCTGCTGTTTTTATTCTAGGATTTAGATATTAAAAAGATTACTTAAAATATGACCAACAGAAAAAATAATTTACTCACCCATCATTATTAGATGTAGTTATCATAATCAATCCTTTATTTTTAAATTTATCAACAAGCGACATCATTATTTATTTTATCTACTTTGCGTTCGTACTGAGGCTATTACGATACGCATATCGTAATAAGACAGAAAGCGATGCTATAATAAAAATTCTGAAAACAGAGTAATTTTTGTTTTAAGAAGTGGCAAAGTAGGATAAAATACTGTATGATACCTCGTTTATAAGGCATTTTGTAGCACTTACTCCTTTAGGACACTCCTCGCTTCGCTCGTCGTACCCTAAACCCGTGAGTGCTACAAAATGCTTCTTATAAAACTCGTATCATGATATACTATATCGGTAATGAAAGTCATTATATTACTAACAAAAAATTTTGATAAATAAATGGATAATCAAACTAAATCTTGTACAAAATGTAAACACTGCATTTATTAATGATTTAATAATTAGGTATGAAATAACTAAGTGTAATATTACAAATTTATTTAAATTATTGATTTATGCTGGATATTCTTCATTTTCATCATTGCTCGATTCTGAACTAGGAGGAGTTTGGTTACTTTGGTCCATACTATCATCGCTGCAACAATAAAACAGTCATCCCAAAAATAATTGTTGATATTGTTTTGAGTTGTGTCACCTTGCATATTGATCAATTTCCCCGACCGCGTTCAAGAATTCTTGCTTTTTGGCATCATGATTAAATATGAAACATGCGAATTTCCCAACACAGAAATGCCATCTTTTTAGCTTTACTGTTACCCGCTCGGGCAAATTAATACGACGTTGTTGAACCGCACTCAAAAAAATTTCCGGAAAGAATTGATGCTCTTATGAGATTATATGTGATAAGTTCTTACATATATTGCAAACCAATCCGATTTGATTATTTTTAATCACATGAGTCATTTTGACAAATGAAACCACACTTGAAGTAATAAGTTCTTACATATATTGTCGACCAATCCAATTTGATTATTTTTAATCACGTGAGTCAGTTTGCCAAATCAGAGCACACTTAAAGTGAAAACGACCCTAGGGTGATTTTCAATCACTATGGAAACTATCTAATTAAATTTCAGTAGTATACTATGACAAGTTGGTGGCACTGTAAATCTAAGTCAAATTCGAGATTAGCAGGTTAGATTTTCCGTCAGTCTGTGTCAAAACTGACGCAAAACCTAACCTGATAACCTCGAATTTGACATAGACTTACAGTGCCATCAACATAATATTATTATAATAAAGTGTCAAATTAATTTGTCAGAAAATGGCTAATTTATTTAAGAACTTATCTTCCCGAATTCACCGCGGCCAGTGATAAATCCTTATAATTTTGACAAATAATATCCCTCAAGTGCGTTGCCTTTAAGAAATAACCCTCGGCTTCGCCTCGGGTTATTTCTAAGCAAACACTTTCGGGTTGTTATTTGTCAAAATTATTGCGGGTGATTATCACTGCCCTTGGTTAATTATAGCTGATAAGTTCTTACATATATTGCAGACCAATCCAATTTGATTATTTTTAATCACGTGACTCAGTTTGACAAATCAGACCACACTTGAAGTGAAAACGACCCTAGGGTGATTTTCAATCACTATGGAAACTACCTAATTAAATTTCAGTAGTATCATATCACAAGTTGGTGGCACTGTAAATCTAAGTCAAATTCGAGGTTAGTAGGTTAGCTTTTCCGTCAGTCTGTGTCAAAACTGACGCAAAAGCTAACCGGATAACCTCAAATTTGACATAGACTTACAGTGCCACCAACATAATATTATTATAATGAAGTGTCAAATTAATTTGTCAGAAAATGGCTAATTTATTTAAGAACTTATCTTTCCGAATTCACCGCGGCCAGTGATAAATCATAAGGATTTATCGACCCTAGGGTGATTTTCAATCACTATGGAAACTACCTAATTAAATTTCAGTAGTATCATATCACAAGTTGGTGGCACTGTAAATCTAAGTCAAATTCGAGGTTAGTAGGTTAGCTTTTCCGTCAGTCTGTGTCAAAACTGACGCAAAAGCTAACCGGATAACCTCAAATTTGACATAGACTTACAGTGCCACCAACATAATATTATTATAATGAAGTGTCAAATTAATTTGTCAGAAAATGGCTAATTTATTTAAGAACTTATCTTTCCGAATTCACCGCGGCCAGTGATAAATCATAAGGATTTATCGACCCTAGGGTGATTTTCAATCACTATGGAAACTACCTAATTAAATTTCAGTAGTATCATATCACAAGTTGGTGGCACTGTAAATCTAAGTCAAATTCGAGGTTAGTAGGTTAGCTTTTCCGTCAGTCTGTGTCAAAACTGACGCAAAAGCTAACCGGATAACCTCAAATTTGACATAGACTTACAGTGCCACCAACATAATATTATTATAATGAAGTGTCAAATTAATTTGTCAGAAAATGGCTAATTTATTTAAGAACTTATCTTTCCGAATTCACCGCGGCCAGTGATAAATCATAAGGATTTATCGACCCTAGGGTGATTTTCAATCACTATGGAAACTACCTAATTAAATTTCAGTAGTATCATATCACAAGTTGGTGGCACTGTAAATCTAAGTCAAATTCGAGGTTAGTAGGTTAGCTTTTCCGTCAGTCTGTGTCAAAACTGACGCAAAAGCTAACCGGATAACCTCAAATTTGACATAGACTTACAGTGCCACCAACATAATATTATTATAATGAAGTGTCAAATTAATTTGTCAGAAAATGGCTAATTTATTTAAGAACTTATCTTTCCGAATTCACCGCGGCCAGTGATAAATCCTTATAATTTTGACAAATAATATCCCTCAAGTGCGTTGCCTTTAAGAAATAACCCTCGGCTTCGCCTCGGGTTATTTCTAGGCAAGCACTTTCGGGTTGTTATTTGTCAAAATTATTGCGGGTGATTATCACTGCCCTTGGTAAATTATAGCTGAAAACGACCCTAGGGTGATTTTCAATCACTATGGAAACTACCTAATTAAATTTCAGTAGTATCCTATCACAAGTTGGTGGCACTGTAAATCTAAGTCAAATTCGAGGTTATCAGGTTAGTTTTTCCGTCAGTTGTGACAGAAGCTGACGCAAAACCTAACCTGATAACCTCAAATTTGACATAGACTTACAGTGCCACCAACATAATATTATTATAATGAAGTGTCAAATTAATTTGTCAGAAAATGGCTAATTTATTTAAGAACTTATCTTTCCGAATTCACCGCGGCCAGTGATAAATCCTTATAATTTTGACAAATAAGATCCCTCAAGTGCGTTGCCTTATTTCTAGGCAAGCACTTTCGGGTTGTTATTTGTCAAAATTATTGCGGGTGATTATCACTGCCCTTGGTAAATTATAGCTGATAACTGTCCAAGCGCCACGCGCATTTCAGCAAGCACAGCAAAGATAGTATGGAAGGTTCATGGTTCATAGCGTCTGGTTTCAAGAAATAAAATTCAGTGGGACCCAACCGAACGAAACTGAATCGTTCAAATGAACGAATCGAATGAATCGGTTCATGTTGATTGATTGAATCGTAAGAATCGACTCCTAAAAATGAATCGGATTGCCCACCTCTAAATTGTAAACAAACCGATCGGCACTACTCGGTTCAGAATATGCGGGGTTGCCAGACTGACTGAATGCATGCGCGTTTTCACGTACTACGTTATTACGCTACCAATTATCGCGTGTTCGGTAATCCTGCTTATTTAAAAATTGCAGTAATAACTAATAACGAGCGTGTGAGCAAACCCGTGGGCCGAATTGGCTGATTTTGGTGTCAATCGACTCAGGGCGACGCAAGTAAGCCAGTAGTAGGGTTTTCAAATTTTTATAAGTGACTTTTTTATGTGGATTTTTTTGTTGATAGCTACGCTACGCTTTTTTATAAACAATTTACTTTAATTTTGGTAATCATGTTTGCACAGTTTTATTAACAATTCAATTTATTTTTTGTAAATACTGTTAAGTAGCTGAGCGGTAGGCTGGTTACGAAGGAAATTTATATAAACTTGTAGAAGAAATTCGTCCAGAAATTCGTAATAGAAACTCGTAGAAAATAAACTTGTTGGATAAATTTGTATAAATATGTATTTGCACTTTAAATACACTAGAACATTCCGTTGCACAATCAATAAGTACGTTAATTCAAATATACATTAAAATGGTGAGTTGTGTGACGAGTGTAACGTCAACTATCTAATAGCAATAACTGTTAACAACTGATGAAATACAACAACTGACGACTGGGGTGCGGCCAAGTCGTTTTAAAGGAATCTCTTATCTGTTCTTGATTTGCGTACAAAGCATCATGCGACTAACACTTCGAGGAAGCGGTTTGAGAACATCCGCTTTCAGACATGATTTCATAGAAAAATGAGAACAATAAGTTATCACTCTGACGGAACGCGTCAACAGATAAATGAGTCCTTTTACAATTCAAAATTAGGATTAATTCTAAATTATAAAAGAAATAGAAAAATGTAACAATTATACATATATAATTATAGATCAGTCAATGTAATCAATGAATGCAGGTGCCTTCAAAGTATGAAGTAAAAAGAAGGCAAGAAGGTAATCCAAATAAATATAATCCGATAAACAATTCGTAGAATTGTTTTGTGATAAAAAGTCACGAGTTGAGTTCTAGGAATTTAAATATAGAACAAATTCTTGAAATATAATTATCGGTTGCTTTGAATAAAAATATGATATGAGGAATATTCCGTTACATGGAATTATTAACAATATTAGTTAAATATTATTTAGAATTTGAAATAAGGTCTCAAACACTGCATTAAATGATTAATCGCATTAAAGGATAAACATAAGTGTAATGTAGGCACAGAGGCACTAATAATAATATAAGTATAGGCATATAACATATAGGCACAGAGGCACTACGTAGGCACATAACACCTCCCCAAGAAAGACTCAAGCAAGGAGTAAAAAAGCTTGATTGAGGATGGTGCAGCAACAGCATCAGAAGCAGGTCCAATGGTATTGTATTACGGACGAAAACCATTTCGGAATAGAAATAGACTTAGACAAGCCCATGTTGAATCAGTTGAAAGACGACAGAACTGATATATGTACGTCATGTCGGTCGTTGACTTGAGCGACAATGGTGTGATGTCTTGTAGAAAGAACATCAAGCTGCTGGCCAGGAGGATGTATCCTTGGATAGTCGTTTAGAGCGACGTGGAGCAATGTCGGTTGACAAAGAAGTCATCATGAATTGCTCAGGTTCCTGGTCTGTGTTCGAATGGATAGATTGCAGAGAACGAGAGACAGGAGGTGGTCGATAGTAATCGGTGTCTCGTCCAGAGCAGTTGTTGAAGATTCGAATGCAGGGCATATGGCTGTCCGGCTTCGAGTTGCAGAAACGTTTGTAACAAAATAAAATAGGATTACATTTACAGCAATAATGGCATAAACAAAGAGAAATTAGAATTAAAACAATAATTGATAGAAAAGAATACCAAGGTAAGTTTCGATATACATGCTTTTGTAAACGAAGAATGTCAAGTTCTTCAGCTACATGTTGAAGTTGATGTTGCGCAAGTTGAATGTCACTTATGTGCATCGGTACTGGATCCAGATGTTGAAAATGTAGAACAGGAATGTCTTCTTTTTCATGTGATGATTGGTCACAGCAATCCAAGAAGATAGGTGTTTCAGGTAGATAGATGGTAACATTGGATTCAGATGTTGACTCACTGTGTAGAAACAGGGAACCAATATATGCGTAGCATGTTGGCTGTAAGTATAACAGAAAAGTAGTAGGCACAAGTATATTTTTTGTTTTCTCGTCACAAGTGATGTCCATATGAGCTTCAGAAGTGGTGGTGATCAGCCATTGATTAGGTTTGATATAATTCCATAGAAATAATGGACCTTGTAGAGAGATCTTGTGGCAGCTTGAAGGTAGCTTGGTATAAGTATGTTTAAATAAAGTTACTTCACAAACGTCATCAGAAGATTTCGTACGTAATTCTTGTGTTTTACATACAAAATGTGTAGAAGTTATAGACTTACAATGAGAATCATCATCCATTAATACATAGCGTTGCTTATCTGTTGTGATAAGGAGAAATTTGTGAGAAGGAACAATCATTTGATGTTCATTAAAATCATTTGGATTATGAATGGGTAATGAATAGATCGAATAGAAATTGTAAATAAATGCGTCTATAAGAGGAATATGCAATATAAAAATTAAATTAGGTGCATGGTATAGAACATTAAGGGTTGAAAGATCTAATAATAAATGTGCGTAACGCGTTGTTAACGTCACTGGGAACTTTCGAGAGACTGGAAGAAAACTTGAAACTTTAGTTAATTCAATCATAAGTTGTTTAGGATCGATAACTATAGGAGATAAAATATTTTGTTTGGCAAATAAGATACTTAGGTATTAAACAGTATTGAACAATAATTTGAAATTGATCAATATTTTTATTAAATTTGTCAGTTAAATTTTTCAAAGAAAACATAGATTCGTTATATAAGGTTAAAGTATTTTTAACGACATGAGTTTGTTCTTTTAATAATAATTCAATTTTATCTTGGTCATCTTGTAAACCTTTAATAGCATCATTATAATAAGTTGCATCAGAAGCATCAGGTGTACCAGAAATCCATTTCCAGGCAGTACCAAGGAAATCTAAGGATCGTTTGGTATGTTTCTTGTCGTGTTGAACTAAATCAGCAAGAGTAGAATAACGACGTTGAATAAGAGGTTGTTTATGTAAATAAATTCATAATGTCATACATTAGAAACTAGAATCGAAAATCAATGTTACATTGAATGTTTGCCATCAATGTATATTAATCTCTAAAAGATTTTAATCGATTGATATGAACTTGAAAAATTTTGTTACCCAATCTTATAACAGCATTAGAATCAGTTATAGATTCGATTTCATAAGGACCTTGATAAGTTGGTTGTAACTTTTTACTTTCGTTTAATCGAGAAGCTTCGTTACGAAGAAGTACTAGATCTCCAGGTAAGAAACAAGGGTTTTGAAGTTTAGTATCATAATATTCTTTAGATTTGGCCTTACTAGAAAGTAAACGTTCTTTCGCTAAACGATGAGAATTCTTGAGATGCAATTTTAAATTGTCAAGATATGAATTATAAGTAGGTTTAGCAGAATTAGAAGAAATTAAGTCATAAGGTAGCATCATTTTGTAACCAAATAAAAGTTCATAAGGTGTAAATAAGGTAGAAGAATGTTGATTAGAATTATAAGATAAAATTGCTGTTGGGAGATAAATATCCCAGGTAGAATGATCTGATTGGACATAATGTCTTAGATATTCTTTAAGAACGGCATGACTTCTTTCAAGGGATCCATTAGTTTGTGGATGATAAGCAGAAGTATGCTTTTTATTAATTTTAAGAAGTTTGTTTAATTTTGTAAATAATTGAGACATAAATTCAGAACCTTGATCAGTTAGAATAGAAGAGGGTGTTCCATAAAAACTAATAAATTTGATAAATTCGACAGCGATGGTTTCAGCATCATGTCTTGGTAAGGGAACAGCATAAAGAAATTTGGTTAAGTCATCTTGCATAGTAAGAATAAATTTGTTTCCATCTTCAGTAGAAGGAAGAGGACCTACAATATCTAGTGAAATTCGTTCAAAAGGTTTGTCACTAGTTGTTGTGATGATAAGAGGTAATTTAGTAGGTTTCCTATTAATTTTAGATTTTTGACAAGATTCGCATTTTGATACATAATTTCGAATATCAGAATACATGTTGGACCATCGGTATTTCGATTTAATTCGAGAATAAGTTCTATGAAAACCGGGGTGTCCAGCTAAGGGAGAATCATGATTATTTTTCAGAATTTCAGGAACTTGTTCAGAGGTAATATCTGTAATTATATTTGTATATACAGACACATTACAAAAAATTGGCATAAGAAATCTTAAAATATCAAGTAAATAAGGGGTTTTGATGATCTGATAATCATCAGAAGGGTGTAGAATATCAAGATTAAAAATTCTATTTTGTTTGCAATATCTACTCACGGTATATAAGCATTTAAAAAGATCTTGATAAGAGAATTTGTCAAAGAAATTATTCTTATGATAAATTAGTAAATAAGAATCAGAAATTCTTTCACATTCATAAAGATTAGCATGAGAAGAAGGTTTTAAATTTTGTTCATTCAATAGGGTAGTAGTTAACAATGTTTCTTCATTATCTAATGAATGAAATAATAATTTGAGATTAGACGAAGTAGATATGTAGTCATCATGCATGTTTATATAAGTTTGAGGTAATTCGTCTAAATTACGAGCTTTAAGAAAATCAGAAAAAGTTAGAGGATCAGTAGAAATTGGTAAAATCTGATCATTAGAAATTGGTAGAATTTGATCAATGCGTGATAGAGCATCGGCATTAGAATTAATTTTTCCAGGTTTGTAAATAATTTCGTATTCGTATTCTTCTAGAAGTAATCGCCAGCGTACTAGCTTTGAACTAGGATCTCTACAATTTTTAAGATAAGTTAGGGGTCTATGGTCAGTTACAATTTTGAATTTGCGACCATATAAATAAGGACGAAAATGTTTAATACTCCATACGATAGCTAACAATTCTTTCTCCGTTGTACTTAAATTTTGTTCAGATTTGTTAAGAGTACGGGAAGCAAAAGCAATAGGTCGGTCTTGATTTATAGGACCTTGTGATAATACAGAACCGATTGCATAATTACTAGCATCTGTTGTTAAAATAAATTCCTTAGAGAAGTCGGGAAAATGGAGAAGTAAATCATTTGATAAAATTTGTTTCAATTGATCGAAAGAAGATTGTTGTTCTGTAGTCCAAATAAATTTATTATCCTTTTGTAGAAGAATAGTTAAAGGTTTGATAATACGAGAAAAACTGGATACAAATTTTCTATAATAACCACTCAAACCAAGAAATGATTTAACCTGTTTAGGGTTTTAGGTTGAGGGAATTTTACAATAGCCTTAATCTTTTCGGGATTAGGTTTTATTGTTCCATCATGGGAAAGAATATGACCTAAATAAGCAATCTCTTTATGTAGAAATTCGCATTTATCAGGTTGTAATTTTAAATTATTTTCACGTAAGCGAGAAAATATTTCAGAAAGTTTTGTTTCATGATCTTGTAAAGAACTAGCATAAATAACAATATCATCTAAGTAAACAAAGCATTTGTTACCTTGTAAACCTGTTAATACCTGATTCATTAACCTTTGAAACGTACTGGCAGCATTTTTTAAACCGAAGGGTAGACGTAAATACTCCCAGAAACCAGTAGGGGTTGAAAAAGCAGTTTTAGGGGTATCCTTAGGATCCATAAGAATTTGATGAAATCCATTAGCTAAGTCCAGAGTTGTAAAATATTGAGAATGACCTAATTGATTAAGAATGTCCTCGATATTAGGTAAAGGATAGGCATCGCCAATAGTAATTTCATTTAATTTACGATAATCAATAACAATTCGCCATTTCTTTTTATGACTTGCATCTTCTTTCTTAGGAACAATCCATAAAGGGGAATTCCAAGGAGAAAAAGATGGTTTAATAATTTTTTGTTGTAACATCTGTGAAATTTGAGAATCGATTTCCTGTTTATGAATTTCAGGATATCTATAGATTTTTGCAGAAACAGGATTGTCAGAGGTTGTATTGATCCTATGATAAATAGCATTGGTATGTGTTAAAACGTCACCAGGTAAATGAAATATGTCATGAAACTGATTACATAATTTAAGAATTGAATCTGATTCTTCAGAATTCAAATGTTGTAATCGAAGATTGTCTTGTAATAATTTATTTCTTTTAATAAAAGACATAGAATTAGATGTATTAGAAATTGGATTGTCGTCTTTGCGACTAGAAAATAAGAAAACTTGACCTTCATCAAGGGGTAATAATTTGACAGGACTGACATTATATTTTAGATCTTTATCAGTCGTGTTTGCTATAGTAGCTAAGCAGGTATGATTAGGTAATACCTTAACAATAGCTTTAGAAAAATAAACTCCTGAGAAATTAGAATCAATTGGAGGTAGAATACCTTGTTTGATTTCAGGATTTAGAACATGAAATGGAATTACAACTTCTGTACGTTTAGGTACTTTATAGAAATTAGGAGAAGTCTGTAAAGAATTAGAATTAGAATTAGAAAATGGAATAGCTATATTTCGTAACTTAAGAAATTTCATGTCTTGAATTGTACATTGATTTTGTACTAGAAAATCGTTACCTAACAATCCATCATACGGGATGTTTAGTAAGTCGTTGACCAAATAAAATTTAGTAGGATACTTTGCCTGATGTATTTGCAAAGGTAATAAAATTGAACCAAGAGTTGGCATATGAGTTTGTGATATTCCTTGCAAATGGATTTGGTCATTATAATTTATATTTGGAGTTAAAGAATTTAGTTTAGATAATTTTAATAAAGAAACAGAGGCTCCTGTATCGATTAAAAATGAGAAACTAGATTTTTTATTATAATTGTCGGTTACTTTTAACTGTATTACGAGTTTGGAAGAATCAAAAGTTTCCGTCGGATAATTAAAATTTGAATAAACGTTAGAAATTTTTAAACCAGATTGCGAATGTGATTTACCTCTACCCTGGTTTATGCAGTGGCATCGCATTCGTTTAAATTAGAAGGATTATTTATAAGAATTTGCGAAGAATTAGATTTCTGTTTCTGAGCTTCATTGTATTTTCGCTTTCGGCAGTCACGAATGTGATGACCTTTTAATTTACAATAAGCGCAAGATAAATTATTATACGAATTAACATTACGCAAGTCCTTAGAATTTTTTGTATCTACTTGATATATTTTAGATGAAGTAGATTTGACATAACATTTATCCGTATTGTGCGTATTTGTTTTGCAATTTGCACAAAATTTAGGAGAAAATGGTTTAGAAAATGATTTAGATTTGTTAGAAATATATCCCTGACTTGAATTCATCATTTTCAAAGAACTTTCCTCTGCAAGAGCTAAAGTTATGGCTTCATTTAAGGTTGATAATTTTGCACCACGTAACCTATCAGAAATTTTAGGATTCGTGAAATGAATAAATCTTGAGATAGTAATTTCATTCATTAAATAAAGTTGACCGTCTAACAATTCCAGGGGTGAATCCTGTGAAATAGAACCAGTCACTCTTTTTAATAGAGTCTCTATTCGTTGAACAAAGGAAGAAACTGTCTCGGAAGATTTTTGTTGTAAGTTAGTTAATTCACAAAGAAGTTGGGTTTTATGCTTTTTGTCTTGATAATTTAATAAAAGAAAATCTCTTACTTGTTTCCAATTGTCAAATTGACGATTAGTTAGTAAAACTCCTGCTTTGCCAATAATACGGGTTAAAACATATTTTAGCAAAATAATTCGTTGATTTGGAATAGCGATAGAAAAAGCAGATCCTACTTTTGCAATAAAAGAAGCTAATTCGTCTCGATTGCCATCGAAAACGGGTATAAATTTAAATAATTCAGACATCGATAAGGTAGGTTGTTCAGGAATTGGAGAAATTGGTCTTTGTTCCATTTGAATATTGTCATCTTCGTTGTCTGAGGTATTACGAGATTGATTAGTTGAAGTAGCCATGTTAGGGGATGAAAATAAATGTTGCAGAGAAGGGTACATTCAGAATTAAGCACACGTTAAGTATAAAATAGAAAATGATTGTACTCACAGAAGTAATTTAACGATGATCTCCATGGACTAGAAATTTGGTTGCAAGGGCTGTCGTCTCCAGTAGAAAGAAAAGTTGCGGGGCTGAAGTCGGCAGGTGCAGTGATGTCACTTAGGAGTCGTTGAAGGAACTTGTAGTTAGAATCTTGTAGTAGAAATTGGTACGGCGTCGAAGAATCCACAGAAGTAGAGAGAAGCTTGTAGCAGGTGAGAATCCACAGGTAGAAATAGTAAAGATGAATTGGTGGTCTTCCGTCGTTTGAAATATCAGCACTTCTGACACCAATTAATTTCCTTGTTAAGGAGCTGAGCGGTAGGCTGGTTACGAAGGAAATTTATATAAACTTGTAGAAGAAATTCGTCCAGAAATTCGTAATAAATTCGTTCATAAATTCGTATAAAATAAACTTGTTGGATAAACTTGAATAATTATGTATTTGCACTTTAAATACACTAGAACATTCCGTAGCACAATCAATAAGTACATTAATTCAAATATACATTAAAATGGTGAGTTGTGTGACGAGTGTAACGTCAACTATCTAATAACTATAACTGGTAGTTTACAACTGACGGTTCACAACTGGCGACTGGGATGCGGCCAAGTCGTTTTAAGGAATCTCTTATCTGTTTTTGATTTGCGTACAAAGCATCATGCGACTTAACACTTCGAGGAAGCGGTTTGAGAACATCCGCTTTCAGACATGATTTCATAGAAAAATGAGAACAATAAGTTATCGTTCTGACGAACGCGTCAACAGATAAATGAGTCCTTTTACAATTCAAAATTAGGATTAATTCTAAATTATAAAAGAAATAGAAAAATGTAACAATTATACATATATAATTATAGATCAGTCAATGTAATCAATGAATGCAGTTACCTTCAAAGTATGAAGTAAAAAGAAGGCAAGAAGGTAATCCAAATAAATATAATCCGATAAACAATTCGTAGAATTGTTTTGTGATAAAAAGTCACGAGTTGAGTTCTAGGAATTTAAATATAGAACAAATTCTTGAAATATAATTATCGGTTGCTTTGAATAAAAATATGATATGAGGAATATTCTCATGTAACGGAATGATTAACAGTATTAGTTAAATATTATTTAGAATTTGAAATAAGGTCTCAAACACTGCATTAAATGATTAATCGCATTAAAGGATAAACATAAGTGTAATGTAGGCACAGAGGCACTAATAAGAATATAAGTATAGGAATATAACATATAGGCACAGAGGCACTACGTAGGCACATAACACAAGTTTTTGAAATTAATTGTAATGCATTTAAAAATTATGTTAATTGCGATTATCTTCCAGACGACATTAAAAAATTATCCTCTCACAACAAAAACGACCTTCCTCCGCTGTTTATATTATCACGGTTAAGTAAATTCAGAATTAAGCAAATAATTAAATTGCGCAGCTTTAACCAGCTCCAGAGTTTCATTTCGCACTTCAATTACTAATTAGCCAATGTCCAAGGAAACGAGTTAACTCAATTAGAAATCTTAACGCTGATTGCCTTTTTCCTAATTATTCTGTTTACTTGCAATAAAACGGTATCTTAGGTTGTTGTGGCAAGACGTTTGTCAGTTCCGAATGCGGAGATTAACATGCAGACAGGCATTCAGCCGCCTACAACAATTAAGATTTTATGTATTACGAATTCGTGCATATTCTGCGCAGTTTGCCATCGCAATTACGCATGATGGAGGCCCGTAATATTCAAACTTCGGTTGTTAATCCCCGTCGAAAATTGCGACATTCGCGTTTCGCAAATATTAGCTGAACCTGAACACTGGTTGACACGCGCGTTCATTTTACATTATTTACGCGTTGGTTAGAAATTCAGCCTTGGCTTTGAATAATCAGAGATAAATAATGCGCCGCGTAGCGATTTCCGAGGAAGAATCCGCGATTTGCAGATATTGGAAGTAATTCTGGGGTTATCGTTCTGTTCGAAGCAGTCAGCATCTCTTCGCGGTTTTAGTTTTCGCGGGCAGACAGGATTAACGAACATTTACTTCTTAGAAGTGACCGTTAACAGCATGCAGAGCTCTTCCTACGCACCTTAAGGATAGAATGATGACCGGTTGCCGAGACATGCATACGAGGTCACGTTTTGAAGTAATTTATCATTGGAAGCAGCATACCGCAGTGAATTTTCAACTACACGAATCAATAGGGAGAAAGAGCTGTTCGAAAAACCTGAAAATCCGAATTTTCTGAAGGTGCATTGAACTGTAATACACCCATCGTAATTATGATTAAAATACTACGTAGTATGCACAAAATACAGACACATTATTTATAACCAACGTCAGTAGTATGTGCGTAAATATACTAGAATAAATAAATAATATCTACTGTTTTGCCACCGAAAATGGTGATGGAATGGAGTTTTAAAGTCCAATAATTTTGCTTGGAAAATCCGAAATTCGAAACTTGAGATCCGTAAGATCGAAGATCTACTGTAGTTGATGTACCGAGTGAACACTACTGATATAACTAATATAAGTATACCTTGGACTACGACATCTTAGGTATATTGTTTTACCTAAATGTCATAACTAAAAGTATATTCATAAAACTACCAGTATTTACACAAGGTTTCCACTCTTTGTAAGGCTTCAAGTTCATGGACCCAATATACTCATAATAAACATGATTAACTTACTACGTAGTGTCTGAGAGAAGCTCTTATACAATTTTGTGGAGAGAATGTGCTAAGAATAAACAACACTTTCTTTCCACACAAGTATACATGGTCAGACACACAAGGAAATAAATCATCATTAAACTATATACTAATCAATCGAAAAGTACAGCCAAAGCAAATTCGAAATGTACGAGCACTGACATCTCCTAATGTAGGATCGGACCACAAACTTGTGCTAATCAAAATTGATCAAATAAAGACGTCAAATAAAGTGAAACCACCACCCAAGTACATAAAGAAGATGAACATTGAAGCCTTGGAGGATAAAACATCGTGGTGGCTATATACCCAGCGTATAAGAGAGAAGCTCAAACAGAATAAGGTGAACGAAGAAGATAATACAGAAGATAGCTGGAAGAAGATTGAACGAAGTATACTACAAGCTGCTGCGGAAAGTGTAGGAAAAAGAAAAATAAACATAAATGGAAATAAGAAAACTAAACCATGGTTTACAGAAGAAATTAAGGAACTAGCATACCAAAAGCGGAAAGCTACAATACCGTAGCAATCCAACACCTGTAACCTATAATCAATATAAGATAGAGCGAAACCAAGTGAACGGTATAATTAGAGATTTAAAAAGAGAATACTGGTCCCGGTTTACCAAGGATATGGAACATAACCTATATAATGATCAAGAAAACGACATCATAGGCACAGAAAGTTACGAAGCTACGATAGAGCAAGTTGGAATACATAAGGAGGTGGTGGAAGAGTACATAAAGAAATTAAAAAATAGTAAAGCATCGGGGCCAGACGAGATAACTAACGAGTTAATAAAATATGGTGGAGAAGCGCTTATGGAGAACATGACGAAACTCTTCAACAAGATCCTAAACAAACAGCAAATACCAGATAAATGGAAAGAGACCCATACATAAAGAACTGAACAAAAAAGACCCATCAAATTACCGAGTGATCACTCTGCTTAGCACAACACTTAAGCTACTGACAAGAATAATTGCGAATGAAATAACTAAAAGATACCCCATGAGTGAAGAACAGCAGGGCTTTAGAAGAAATAGGTCAACAACTGACGCAATATTTATTATAAAACAGATAATCGAAAAAGCTATTGAATTTGAAGTACCTGCTTATATATACTTGATTGATCTTACTCAGGCCTTCGATCGTGTAAAACTAAACGACGTCATCAACATACTTAAAGAAGAAAATATCCCACAGTAGTTAATACAAACAATAATCAACATCAACACAGGGAATAAAACAAAAATAAAAATTGACAATAACTGGACAACAGAAGTCGACAGCAAGTCGGATAAGACAAGGTGACAGTTTAAGTTCACTGCTCTTTAATTTAATACTTGAAAAACTAATTCAAGATACAAAAACAAACGGTATATGATATAACATGGGAAAGGATGAAATTAAAATAGTATGTTACTCTGATGACGTTGATATAATAGCCGAAAGCGAAAACTATCTACAAAGAATGGTACACGCATTTAATAATTCAGCTAAAAAATACAATATGAAAATATCGACGATGAAAACCAAATGACTAGTCGCAGCAAAAGAACCATATAGATGTAAGCTGATGGTCAATGAAGATATAATAGATCAAGTATCCAGCTTGGAATATCTAGGAGTAGTAATATCTAGTTGGAGCAATTTGAAGGAAGATGTGAAAAAACAGGCCAGGAAAGCAGCACGAGTATCAGGATGTTTGCGAAATATACCGGATGTCTTAAAATGAATTACATCTAGCATGCTTTGAATTTCCCAGAATGCAATCTAAAATTTTACTTGAAATTGGAAAGACTGTAAGACTATGTCAAATTCAAGGTTAATAGGTTAGGTTTTGCGTCAGTTTTGACACAGACTGACGCAAAATCTAACCTGCTAACCTCTAATTTGACATAGACTTACAGTCTTGCCAATTTCAAGTAAAATTTTAGATTGCATTAAGGGAAATTCGAAGCATACTAGATGTAATTCATTTTAAGACACCCGGTAGTATGGAGAAATAACAATATGAAGTTAGAAGAAAAAACAAGAATATATAAACCAGAGCAGATACCGCAGAAACAAAAAGAATAGTCAGAACTACAGAACTGAAGACACTGAGAGCAATCGCAGGAAAACACTTAGAGATAGAATACCGAATAATGAAATTTGGGAACATTGTAAAGTCCCAGATATCGTCAGACGGCCCAGGCAGAGAAGACGCGAATGGAACCAGCACGTGAGCAGGATGGGAGAAGAACGACTAGCCCGAATAGCCAGCGTCGGGAGACCCCCAGGCAAGAGACCACGGGGGAGACCACCAAAAAGGTGGAAAGATGACTTGATATCAACGTCCCAAGGAAATATTTAGCATCAAGGAACAAAACAGGCCACAGGCCTAATATAGGAAGAAGAAGAAGAAGAAGTGTGCATACAATACCGATATATTACTTACAAGCGTATACCCAATTTCAGTAGTTCAATATGTAAACATAAGTACACTACAACAACGGTTCCTAAACTGTGATAAGCAGAACCCCTCCGTGTGGTACGCAATCGTATTTCAAAACGTTGAGTATCTACAAGAAAAGGGTTCGGCTGGGGGCTAAGTGGTACCCAAATCAGATAGAAATGTGAATTGTGATGGGATGGAATTTTTTAGTATCAAGGATTTTGTAAAGCCTTTGCGCTCGTAATCGGCAGGTAGTGAGTTCGTACCCCACATACGGACATTGATTTAATCTATGCTCTTCGGCCACCATACCAACACCTTTGGTGGTCGTCACCCCTGTAGAGGGGCGGGGCATTCTTTCATAATTCACGGGGATAGGCTAGCCACCTACCCCGGTCGCGGCCGAAGATGGCTTATAAAAACCACACTTGGTGTGGTTATTAATAAGCTTTCGGCCTACATTAAGATGAAGAATAAGATGAAGGCTTTTGTCCAGAATATTCGAGCACCGGAGTGCTGGCCGAAGGTCTACTGTATTTGGTGTATTTGTAAAAATTGGTTATCACATTTTTACACTTTTTCCTTCTGTGTACAGCGTTGGAATAGTTTGACCTACCGGGCAAAACATATTTTGGCCTCCTTATAAAACAAAGCAACATTATAAAATTAATCGAAATTAACATATTTGTATTTTCAAATTTGTGAATATGCCAGTCGAGAGTCAAGGTTTTTGCTGTGTTTATTAGACTTTATCAGTGGTGTAGTTATGGACTTCTATTAAGAGATGTCTGTTTTTCCTTCGATTATGATTACTATGGCTCAAAATTAAAATTGGACTAGTAGTACAATGAATTATTAAGAAAAAGGTATACAGAAAACCTCGGCGTTAGCAGTTTCAACATTTGAGCCACATTTTCGAATATATTGATGTTGGAACTCTAGTTTAAGTTCAATCAACATTTTTATAATAATTAGCTTTCACGTTATTGTCAATTCAGGGTTTGTGTATTAGTTCTCACGATCTTCGTTCAGCTACATTCTAAAATTATTTCTAAACCCGTTATGCTATTTTACAACTTTATAATAAAAATTTGCCGACTCTGATTCCCACCTTTCGTTGGAATCGAGATAGTGTTCTGTGGCACAATTATCTGGTCATCCCCATTGGACCAGCAAGATCAAACGTCACTATTAGATGCTGCTTCTTTGTACTTATTAATTCATTTAATATTCGTTGTGAGGCTTAGTAACATCCCACTGCAGAAGCGTCAGTCTCTTCTTCTTGAGGAGGTTTTAGGCATTAACACCCCATGGTTGCCAAAGCCAGATTGGGGAATAGCAGTGAAGGTCGTTGGAGTTGCTGAGGTTTCAACGCAGATTTTATGGACCGAAATAAGAAGCTCGTACCTCTGAACCATCTCTATTGTTAACCACCTCCATTGCCTCAATATACTGAACGTCAATCTTTCAGACGCCTAATAATCCAACAGAAGAAAAGACATACCGGGTGCTGACTTGCGCGACGCACCATAGGAATTTGCATAGTAAATTCTTTATGTTCAATTATTTGCTCCCCTAATTATTTTAGAGCTAAATTGTAAATACATTTTTTGTAGAGAAAAAAATACTGCATCTATTCATACTATTGCTAACAATTTTTCATTTTCCAATAAATAGCTACATTATCATTTTTTCATGGGTTGGATAAAATTTTCCCAAATGCGAACTCCAACAAAAAATGCATGTTAATAAAAGCTATTTTTAAAATTCCACATTAAGCACGTATACAAAGAAATATGTAAAGGGGTTTACACGGAACTTCTCTCACAAGGTAGCAAGTGCCGTCATAAAATAGGTATAAATATCTTAACGTTGCTAATAATACATAAATAGTAAAAGGAAAATCTTAGTAATGCACATTATATCAATTTGAACATAAAAAATCTGTATCCATTCACGCCAGAATCATAATTCTAGCCAGGCGCTTTAACCACTCGGCCACGAGAGCCCAGGTTCTATATTCGCTTACGACTGGATTATAAACGACATGGTGACAATAAGACCGTTGTAGGTTGTTCACCCTGTTTCTGTGGGGTTCACAATGCTTATTTTCATGAAGGTTAAGTACCTGACTATGTGCACAGTATTATATTTATATAGCTAATAGCATACATAACGTATGTTCCAAAAGTTTTTGGAAAATTTTCAAAACAGACCTACAGTAAATAACGTCCCATACAGTTGCCGTTAGAAACAAATTGTATCAAATTGATTGACGTTTAATATAATATGTCAGTTTTGTAATAAACACAGTTATAAGGTTATGTTGTTGACATGCAAAATAAATAAAAATTATACATTTTTAACCATTATTTATTTTCCGAAAACTTTTGGGACATACGTTATTTAACCGAAAGTATTTACGTTTTCGAGCCAGGTAGACATATAATTAGCGTACAAAATATCTTCTTCCTTCAACAAATCGTGTTAAGCTATACCGCCAACAGACAGATGAGCAAACAGAAGGACAGGAAAACAGAGAGGCATAGACAGACGATATTGAGAAAACAGGTTTTTCGTCATCTAAGGACCCTGAAAGGAAAATAACTAAAAACTCTCGGAAGGTGATTGTCTCACTATTACAATAAACATTGACTTTTTAAATGGTATATATTTGAAGTAATATATTAAAAATGCAATTCGTTGTATAACTGATTTCTACGACAGTAGTTAAATTATCATAAGGTAAATACTTTGTAGTCCTCTTCCTGACCATTGCTGTCTATTACGAAGTTAGCATTAACAATACAAGCTTGTCAAAGCTAAATGCTGAAAATATGTTAATATTAAAACCTGATCATACCTGAAATATGTAAATCCTTAGAGTGACATTTCCATGAAGGAATCGACGGAAGACGACTCGAGAACTTGACAACTTGCAGCGGTATGAACAGCTGCGATTTAGAGAAAAGTTGGGAAACTGGTGTTAACAGGCAGGTGATTGAAAGCCTTTATTATTACACAAGAAGTAAATGTGTCTGAAGCAACTGTTCTAAATATATGTAATTCTGCTTACTGCGTCTGATGCCGTTGCAATTCCCGCTTTCCATTCCTTTCTAGCGTTGCAGTCGTTTTCTGAAAGATTTCGTTCGCTTATTGCTTTGTTAAAACCTTGACTCCAATTTTCGTTCGTCTTCTCTGATTTTGGTAGCTTGTCATCATTTGTTATAATCTATTCCATCTTAAAAAAAAAACGATGGTTGGCCATGACAATCTGAAAGATATCACTCTGTATATGAACTGACAAAACTGCGGTAAAGTTAGGTTAGGAATTTTGAAGGTTCAGAATGCCCGATGTTGCCATAATGTGCTACATTATTTTTAGTAATTATAGAATAGATAACAGATCTTTTTACCTATAAATAAATGATGCACTTTTTAAGAAAATTCTTTTATGGGATACGAATTCGGTGTACTCACGTTGAAAATGTCCATCAATCTATTAATAATTTGATCATTGCTTAGATCGGGTTTATCTCGTCTGAATTGTTTGTAGCACTTCAACACACTGTGTTTCCTCTCCGAAGACACAACTTTGGGCATGCGGTTTATTAAATTTTTCACAATGATCACTTACACTATCACTTTATTTTTCAGAGATTAGGAAAGTGTCATAATGACATTTATTGGCATATTTTTTTGACTTTTTGGTTTGGTAGCATTGGCAACATGGCATTTCAAATTTAGTTAGAAAAAGTTTGCCACCACAAAGAAATGAAATATAACTACTGCTTTCCTTAGTACTGCCAATTTAGGAAAAGAAAAGCATGGCAACCTATCGTTTTTTTAAAGATGGAATAGATTATAGGCATTCATGGCTGGACCATGCTATTTTTTTATATACTTTTTCTAACGTGGTTTGATTGGCTTTCATAATTTTTCATGTTGCTTCAAAGTAACTCTTTCTAATGTTGATATGTTTGCAGATTTTCTTACTGCGTTCCTTTTTCGTCAAGCTTTGCGTTTTTCGTTTTCAGTCATCTTCAGTATGTCTCAGTTATATATTGCAATGAACACTTTTAGAGCCTCTAAAATTATGATAGCAATTAATAACGTTTCAAGCATTTGAAATACTATTTTACAAAATATTCTATAAATGTGCTAGTTTAATTTTTGCAAATTGTATAAATAGCATTGACTTTGAGTTATTAATTTGTAGAAACGGTATTAACAATAGTATTAGCTTTGATTGAAACATAAAATGTAACCAGAACAGTCTAATGAATAACAATGTAAAATGAATGAAAACAAAAGAAGGGGGAAGCGAAGCCAAGCTGTGAGGTTTGTTATTTTGACTTCCCCACAAGTAATTCATTTAAAAGCGAATAAATACCCATTTTTCCAATTCAGTGTTTTATAATTAGTGCAGTATCTTTTGCGCAGGCTGTAAAAGGGTTGCTTTGATTCGTTGCACCACTAGAGGAGTTTTTAAAAGCGTTAGTACGTCGTGTGGTAGCTGGTGTTCCTGTGGCAGTTTTTGCAGCGAAAAAGAGGCAGTGACTTTCGTGCTGGGGCAAAGACGGAGTTGTAAGCAGTTTTGGAGTGGTGTAAGCTGCAGGCGGCGTTCGAAGAAATATCTAGCTTGTTACAACAGACCAACGAAGAGAAAGAGGAGTTCGTATCCGTCGTGGGACTTGCTGTAGGGACACCTGCTGTCCTATTTTGCATCAGGGACTAATAAGGTTTTCCTAAAAATAGAATTTGGTGTTATTTTTAAAGTGGCGTCGATTTCCCGAAAGAGCGCATCGCGTGTGTTTTGACGTGGCGTCTATTTACTTACGTTCGTGAAATCACTTAGGCAACATACTCTTACGTAATCACTGATGTAATTATTAGTAGAAAGCCAACTTGTTTTGATAAATTGTGACGTTGGAGCGCCATGTTTGTAAAGTTGTTCCCATCAGTTAAAATATGTAATTTTTGTAGCAGTCCCATTTTATAAACAAGCGATAGCTAAAGCGATTCTTTTTAAAAATCCTAAAAACCAGGATAAATATCTTAATAGCAAATGTATTACTTATAATTATACATTTAATCATATTTGCTAGGATGTAGAAAACGCAACCCTTTAGAATGATGTAGTCACTAATTTAAATACAAATGCAATAATAATAATATCAAATCATACACACATGATAACAATATATTAATACCAAAAACCATATGATCTTTATTTATTCACTCTTATTCATAGTATCACAATACGTTTCTTTGTCTTGTGGAAATTATGAACTGTAAATATTCCATTTAGCTTTGCTACCATCTTTACCAAGAGTAATTGCTAATTAATTATATGCTGCACATTTTGTTATAGTAACTTTTTCTTCTGGTTCTAAGTCTCTACATAATAAATATCAAGTGGCGTATATGTTAATTTTCATTACCCAATTGTTTTCTTCTTCATTTAATTTCATTGTCATGTATTGGAGATTGTAATGTGTTCTTTCCAGTTATTACTTTCTCATTTGCAAATTGTAGATATGTGTCATTGTATTATTCTATTGATAACTCATTGTATGCCATTTGCTTTTCCAAATGTGTAACCAAGAAAGAAGAGACTAGAAAGAAGGAAACGCAACTTAAGTGGTGGAGATGCCCCAAATAATGTCGAACAGAAAATGACCGACCACAAGTTCAATGCATATATCATAGGTTGCATCTTGCATTGCACTTGTGGTTGGCCATATTTTAGTCGAGATCTAGCGATTCATCCCCTCCACTCAATTTTCATCGAGTTAGGTCTCCTTCTTTCTAGTATTCTTGTGTGAAACTCTCCGCAGATTTTAACGAAATAGGAGATATGCAGCAAACTTGAGTCAGCATTTTTGTAGCTGATAAATTTTTAGATATAATTGTCAGAAAATTGTTGGTCTGCTAGTTATCAAAGCTGGTGCTGGTGCACTCCCACGAGTCTTCATTAAATCAACAACTGATAACGAATTTCTTAACTAATTTCAAGTGATTTCTCAATCATTTGGTTAACATAGAACACACTTTCGGTACATGATCTTCCTGATCGAGGGCTACTCTGTGCCTCTTCTTTATTTGCATAATATTCTTCCTCTGTTTCATCTCTTACTACACACTAATATAATTGGCTAAAGGTACTAAGGTCATGTTCCTACATGGAATGAAGTGCCCGAACATTACTTACTTTTACTAATTATTGTGGAAAATCCTATATAATTACCACAGTTCGTGCGATTTTGAAATGGTGTAGTGTATGTCATTTTTTATATCCATCACAAAGAATTTGGTCGTTCCATTTTTCATTGATTCTTCCTCCATCTGGTGCTTGTAGATTTTCAAATGTTCAAGATTTTTATCTTATATTTAACGTGTTCGGACACTACACCATACCAATTGCCGATAGTGGCGGATCTCAAATGTGACCTATCTTCGTGATGATATTGTTCCTTCAAATAGAACTTTAAACGTTCTCATGAATCACCATGCTTCTACGTATGTCTTGCACCCACTTCACCCATTACATTTTGTACCTCATGTTATGCTTACCCTATACATTTACTGTTATAACCTGTTCTAAATGCTCACCGTTGATGAAATTTGATTGTATTATTACGACACCTCTTCCGCAATCAACAAAAGAGATGCAATAGTTAATATGTCCTCTTCATTTATCATGCTGCATGAATTGAAACTGGAAGAATGTACGGTACAGTAAACCGTTTCGGTGTAATGAGTGCAGTTATTAAATCAAAAATATTTTGATGCTTTAGTAACTCAGTTCCTACGGAAGTTTTATTCGAACCATTGCTTTAGGAAGTAATTAGCATGGTATTATGATGTATTAATTCGGTTCTAGTGGAAATCGTTTCAACGCGTTCACTTTCTACAACATCTATAATGCAATTTTGCGATTGTGCTCGTGCTGTGTTTCATAATCAAGGATAAAACGTCGTCGCATGCGGGTAATTCTCCTCTGATTACTTTCAAATCCACTCGCCGTGTCGGGGTACGGTTATGGCTGACATTTAGCAAATGGTAATGAAATAGGTCAGTTGCTGAAGTGCGGTAGTTGGGAATACGGGTCAAGTGGACTATTTTAGAACCCATGAGGTGGACGAGCGTTACAAAAGATGTTGTGCAGGCGGCTATTTATTGCAACCGCTTCTAATTTTGAATTTTGAGCCGCGTTTATTTAGATTCCTGCCAGTATTGCTCAGAAGCAGATAGCCAAATAAACGTGCGGTTTCCGGAACCTATCTAAACATTAGTCAAAGCCTGAGCGCAGGATAAGATACACAAATTTAGTGCATGGAATTTGCGTGCTATTATAATTGTTTGTCCTTACGCATAACGAAACGAGGATAGAACGTCAATAGTACACACAGTGTGTGTTGTGAAACATTCTTTACCTATTGATCGTTTATCTGTTGCTTCACAGATTTGTCAGATCAAATATAAATAATAGTACATGATACATCAGCGGAGTAAAAATCATGATTTTTTCCAAATCCCAGGTGTAAGTGTAAAGCCTAAGGGCGAAGTCGTAGGGTTGCGTCGATGTATTTGGTAAATTCAAATAGGTTGCGATTATGCTTAGTATCTTACCAAATGTGATTGCCCACTGGTTGAGAGAAACACTTTCTTCCTTTATAAAATACTAGCTGCAGTCCGCGGCGTATACCGCAGTTAAAATGTAGGACTGCTGCACAGTAGACCATTTTCACAGAAATAATAAGGGTGTGTTTAAACGGAGCGTGCGATCGATCGTGGTTCCCGTTCAGTAAGGTAGTAATGAACTCTCCTTATTATTAAATGAAACGTACTTGTGTTCGTAGTTTTAAAAAACAGCCAATCGGCATAATAAGTAATTTTTTGCACTACTAGTCCCGGACAGACAAGTCTATTAGATAAAGGATACTCTAGTTTTCTGTGATAATAACACTATTAAAAGTAATGGGAGGTTTGTTTACAAAAACCCGAAACCCGTTGAATGAAGCGAAGCATTGGTACTTTTGCCGGTTTAACACGGAATGTAGTGTTGTGAATTATTTAAGAGGTATGATAAAGAATCGATCATGGCTGAGATGAGAAGGGCGAAATGCTACACACGTGAGATATAAACCAATAAAATCTACATTTCCTTTATTACTAGTAACCACAAAAGTTCGTAACATAACGTCACTTTCTCAACCTAAGTTAGAGAAAGAAAATATAAAATATATAATACAGTTATTAAAAGCATAAGGTTATACGGTTCGATAACCTGAATAATGATTGAGGCAAATAAATGGAAAGTCTCGGCTGCAGAAATAGATGTTCTACAACGATAATGTATAATATATAGAAGAAGAACGGCAAAGGAATGAGACTAATCGAGAAATGATGGGGCTTGAACAGGGTATTATTGATGACAAAGAGAAGAGACAGTTGCTATGGTATGCACACGTGGTGAACGGGAGATGAACGATTACCGTGTTGCCATGGGTTGGGCAAGCCTTGAACAACAAAACGGAAGGCCTAAAAGATTGTGGGGAGAGTAAATAATAAAAGCCCTAAATAGTAGAAATCTGAGCGAAGAACACTGCTATGATAAACTATAATGGAGAAAATCTGGGCATCGCAGACGCTATCAAACCGATTATACCTTATATCAATATATGCGCGGAATTATTAGAACTTTCAGCAACAAAGATTTATAAGATGCGATGCCCATGAAAGAACAAAAAGACCGATCATATTAGAGAATATTTAAACATCGTTTCGGAAAATGAATCAATCAAACAAAATAATGAAAATTGGACATTAAATATACATATACAATGAATAGACGCCTACGAGCTTACGTGGAAGGAGAAACCCTGTAAGGCCTTGAAAGATATGGCAATAAAGGAAACGGGAAATTTGTTCCAATTCTTGAAAAACAGAAGAAGAACTCAAATCTATTAGCTTGAACCTTGTAGACTCAAATAATTCTTAGTTACACGTGAACGGATTGTTCTTCTTTCTTCTCAGGCTCAGGGTAATAAGGTAAATCCACTGTTTGGCGTTTGATTATTTCTTCTGGGAATTAAATACTAACGCAAAAAGTAATCCCCTATTTCTAGGCTTTGGCAATACAGAAGGATAGTTTAAACATGAACTGGAATATTTTGCGTAATACTCTATTGAAGTACATGTGAAATGAGGTATCGTATGTCTCAGTATTTTTATAAATTAGTTGCCCTTGTTCACCTAACTCAGTACACATGAAACTCTTAATTTACCTCAACTCGTGGCTAAGAAGTGTCAATATTTGTCAAAACAGGAATCTGGCCTGTACTCTCGGTCTCTCGGTCTCGGGTCTGAAAATATTCATAAGAAATCACACAAAGAAACAAAGATATATTCTCATTAATCATGCACTAACCTAGGCACAAACGCTAACATCTACATGCACTAAATTGAATTCAAAACAAATTTCCCGTACGAACTACTTCGCGTACGGATTTATTTGTCCATTAAGCGCATTTATTTGCGGTCACAAAATTTTCCCACAATTTGGAGCTAACCCTTATCGCTCAAACTGCAAACGTTTCCGGTGTTTCTTTAAGTTCATGGTTGAAAACTGCTGCGCAGCACTCGGACGGGACCACATTATCGACGTTAAAGGGCTCCCATGAACATTGTGGAGCATTACCTGGTTGTACGTTCGGTCGGCGCCCTGGCGAAAGACGTCACAAAACCCCTTGGCAGCGTTACAAATGCGTACTTTCTTAATATACAGTTAAAATTGCACTTACTTAAAGTGCAAACACTGGCTTGCTGTACATAAACACGTATGCAGTACATTCTATTCACTGCGCGGCTTACCACTTTCATTTTGCTTATTGTAGGCGAAATTTACTGGGAGACACTTACAGCGGGTGCCCTGGGGCTTCACCTTCCCCGCGACTGCCGTTGAATTCCTTTCGATTGCTGAATACACACAATTGAGCGATTCACGCATTAAAATAGGCCCGTACTCGCGCACTTTAAACTATACAAAATTATAATGTTTAAACCATGTAACAATGAAATAGCAAGCAAAAACAGATCGGCTGTATTTAATTATTAAAATAAACAATTCAGAGAAGGCATTTGACTGAGTACCCACACAGTTTTATACAATGTTCTTTACTTGGTCATCGTTTTAGAATCTCCCTTCGGCTAGTATTACTTTTAATAGTCCAAAAAGTTGATAATCCAACTGTAGGGAGAATGTGGTGGTGCTTATTTTAATTCGATGAGTAAATTTTGCTTTAAAATGGCGGTATTGGGTCTAGCAATATCATAGAGGAGACGAACATTGCTTATGGTCTAGCGCTTATTACAACAAATTCATCATTTTAATCGTGATTCAACGATTGGTTTGAATAACGTCATTGATTTTTTGAATGTTGATGATATTCACAGACGTTTACTATCGTCTTGGTTGCGATAGATTGTCGATACGCTTTCCAACACAAATACAAAACTATATCTTTGACAAGGGATGATTTCCAAACGGTGTTCTAAGTTTAACCAATTTCAAGCAGTTTTATGTTTTCGTTGACAAAAAACTTGATTATCACTGGGCGCAACATAAGACTGCATTGGTTGTTATGAAATATTGAAAGTTGCTAAAGAAAATTGACGAGCTTAAAAATTACTTAACATACGCCTACTAACTACGCAGAGAAATAATTTTTGTTTGCTAGAAGTGACAGATTTTAAAGATAAATCTCTAATTCGTATCTAAACTACGAGTATTCTGGTACTAATCACCGTATTGTAGCTGGAAATAAAAATATTATAAAAAGTGCTCATGCGTCTTTTCAACATATAGAAGAACCAAACATAAGCAGAGGAAATTACTTTAAAATCATTTTCATAATCTTGCATAAGTTAAACAGAAGAAGTGCATTCTACATATCCACATCATGTGGCAATGTATTGTATTTCAAAAATACTGTTCTAAAAAATTACTACTATCACCAGTTGAAACTTTTAGTATTTTTATCTGTTGTGTATCCATTGTTTTGCCAATTTTCTATATTTATTCTTGAAATTATTTTGTTGTGTAAACTAAAGAATTAAATAACTGAGTTTAATTATTCTAACAGTCTGGTGTTAAGAACAGAATTAGGTTATTGCCTCCTGTAAAAGATTATGTTAATCTTGTGCTGTTTGTGTTTAATTTAATTTAAGAAGTTTTCACTGTTCAAATTGTTTGGGAAAGGAAGAAACAATTCGAAATCAGGAACTTGAATACAGACAGAGAAAGGAGATACTGTACATTAGTCACATTCTACATTTCTAGCACCCCTGATAAGTTTCGCTAATCGAATTTTGAACAGTTCTCTAGCCTGTCCGTAGTTCTTTTTCTATTTAAATACCGAATTGATTGGCATTTCGAATTAAAATGATTGATTTCTGCTTGAGTAACATTTAAAGTTTAAAATAACTCGTGCAAGAACGATTACTCCTTTGTAATTACGGCAAATTATAGTAGCCAAACTCGCAGCTTCTATAAAAGATGCAAATTGCGACTAAACAATTGTCATAAACCACAAGCACGACTGTAAGTGCAAACTCAATGTAAATGCTGCGCTGCCTTAAAAATATCCTGTCCAAGGATACTTCTCTTCAAATGCAAAGTACTCTCATAGCTTTCTTGTGTAAAAGGCAAGGTTAATATTAATTTACGCGCTTTAAATACCAGATATTAGTAGCACAGATTCGCTTGTTCTGCACATTAATTAGTGACTACCGCATGCAACAATTCTGAAAGTAAAATTGCATCGTGCTACGTTATATTCTGCTTCTTCACAGCGGAGTTTAAACTTTAACATTGGTAATGTGCCTCAACACCTCGGGCTTGTTTGTTCGTTTAGATAACATTAGTTGATAATGAAAATTTCTTTACTGTCTACAGCGCGCTCTAAACAGTGTGGTTGTCTAGGGAGCAATTTTTGTAATTCCGCATTTAATTATCGCAGCCGCACAAGAATGGCGCTGGTAGGATGGAAATGGAAAATGGAACAGCCGACTGAAAACGGAATGTTCATTTACGTCACTTCTTTTTTTAAGTCCGAAATTAAACTCATTATCTTATATCACTTCTCTCTTCAACCTTTAATGAGTTTGAGATTTCACAACTAATTAATTATTCATTCTGGAGCTAAAGTGCTACGTGAAACTCTCTAGATGATGGTTGTAGTTACTACACTCTTCATGCGCGTACGCTCATTGTAATACAAAACCAAAACGGTATAAATGTCGTTGGTCTTGGTACGTTGCATTATACCGTTATAGAGAAAGTTAAAGAAAAGTAAACAGCAATAATTTTACAAATTAATTCATATTTATTCATTTACATTAAAATTTAGTTATACAAAATAAGAAGCTTTGATAATAATGAAGATAAATAATAACGGACTTTAGTTCAAGCAACCAGAATGGCTAAGATCTCTAAGGAGTTAATGAAACTCAGATCAGCGCAGCTGTCAAGAAAAGCACAGTAAAACCGGAAAAGTAAAATTATAAACTACAACAGCTCAAGGACTCCGCTACGTAGATAGATGTCAGTTTATCTTTTATATGGGTTGGACTTGGATCGCAAAGGTTGCTGCTACATTTCCATTACGAAAAGAAGCCAAATTTTTCATTGGACTTATATGAGTGTAGAGGACCTTCAAACGAAACAATCACACGTGTTAAAGAAAGGTATTTTTTAACTCGACTAAAAGCGTTTGCTCAATCAATAGTTGTGCTCGTTGTAGTTATGGAATATTAATGAAAGTAAAACTGTAATTCTAGGACACTCACTTGAATTGGTAAGCGACTAGGCTTGCATAAGTTTGCATCGCTCATTAATAAATGCATACAAGAACAATTACTAGTATGTTACAAAATCGTAATTAGCTTTGTTTCAAAACAACTGCATCCACACTATGGGAGTGAAGGATTAACATATCTATTTCAAGCTCCTTCTCGTCTTAATTAGATTGCAATCGAAAACTGTTGCTTATTTAAATTATTATAATTATATGAAAACCTTATTATGCGAGTTTGTTATATGTATCAAAAGAGTCAATGCGTAAGATGGGTCATTCTGTTTAAATATACTGCTCAACACATTTTTAAATTTATTTATTTTATAAATATTTTCCAAAAGGACAACCATGGCATTTTTGATAACCTTTCAGGATTGTGTCACCATTGAAAGCATTTCTCTTCATAATTTGGTTTAAATAAAGTCCATTAATAAATTATCATTTGACAATTTTGAGTTTTTTCCAAATGTTGATAGCACATTGCATACAAAGTATGCCAAAGCGTTTCCAAACATTTTTAAACTTTCCGAAGAGACTCAACAAACTATTAATTTCCATTTTTTGTTCTTCCTCTTATTTTTGTTAAATATAGTTTTTTAATAATTTTTTTTATATATTATAATATGATTTTGTTAATGCGTGAGTTAATATTTGAGAATAGTGAAATCAAATACATATGTTCAATATGAGTATACTATAAAACAAAAACGTTTATATAACTTTTTGTGACGTAATATCGCAAATACAATTTTTATGGGTGGTCCAGTTCATTTGTTGAACAGTATATAAACAATAAAGTAGATAATCATCACAGACAAATTCAAATGCTTTCCTCTTCATCCTCCTCTTATATTAGCCCAGTGGTGGCTGTGATTCAATCTTTCAATATTTAATTTTTCTATAAGACGTTTAACGAAAAAATTCTGTAATGAAATTACAACGAGGTAACTTAATTGTAAAAACCAGTTTCACACTTTGCAAATTAAAGTTGCCGAAGAATCCACTTTTTATAAAAAAAAATCGCTTAGAAGTTGTCAAAAATATGATATTCGGAGCAAATCGAATAAAAAAATATATAAAATACACTTATTACAGTAATCCAGAATAATAGGTTATCAACCTTTCTCGGCCAGTCGAGCTGCGTATAACCGGCTTATCAATAGCATATTTAATTCAAATTTCGCGCTCATCTGTGGGAGGCGCTTCTACTGAATCTGTTCGTTAAATGTAGCATACTGCTATACAGAAATAAACAAATATCAAGTAAATTAAGTTGAAATTAATAAATGCAACGTTTAATTTTTAAATATATGTTTTTTATCAATCCACCTTGGAAGGCGTCGCCGGTGTAAAAAAATATGAGTCTCTGCACGTGCCAAGAACCCTTATTGGTAGTCGATTTCAGTTGATCGATGGCCGGTTAAGTAAGTTGGTATGTAAGGTTCAATAAGTTTAGTCTATAGATATTTTAAGTAACTCCATGAATGCCATCGATTATCTCATCTTCTTCTACCTGTAATGTTATACTAATCATCGTGTATAGTAGAATGCAAATGCAGAATTGGGGTAGTAATTGAATGTTATTGTTTTCGACGTTTTTTAGGATTTATAAAAATTGTTTAAATAATATATAATATCTACTAAAAAAAGGAATATTCGAACAGTAAATAAAAGCAATGGAAGGATGGACTACAGAGTATCGATATACAGTGACGATATAACACCACAAATTGTCAGGTCCATCATTGACAACTATTTTGTTGAGATTAATGTACTGATGTATACCACACAAGAATAGATTGATCTCGTCAAGTTAGGGAGAAGAAAATGAACGCTTTTTTGGATTATTTGCGACTACGTTGAAGATTATACAGGCTGTTTCTTAAAAAACGCCGCAACCCATAACTCCGTTGTTTTAAATTTTAGACCCAACAAACTATATATATTCTTAAATGGCAAGACAAGAGCTACCTTTTGACATCATCCGTTCGTAAATATCTTTCAACTGTTTTGAGCAAATATCTTTCAACTGTTTTGAGCAACGATGTTTAACTTTTTTATTTTAAATGGAACACCCTGTATATTTTTAGATACTTGGATTCAGGATGAAATTCTGCATGCAGTAATATGCTTCATTTGTTTTTTGGACACTTAGAAATGTTTAAAATAATTTTTTAATATTGCATGTAGACAGTCGTACAGTATCATAAAATTTTCAAGTGTGCCGTGGAAAACAATCAGAATGTTGAAATATTTTATCTAACACGTCCAGAAAACGAAGAAATTCTGAGGCAGAGGATTATCAATGCTTGTAGCGAAATACCTCCCAATTTGATATTGAATGCGACCAATGGAGTAACTAGATGTCAGTTGTGTGTTCAACAAGGTGGCGGTCAGTTTGAGCAATACTTGTAGATACGTTTTGTAGTTTTGTTTAAATTTGTTTCCAATAACATATTTCAATATTCTGATTGTTTTCCACGGCACACTTGAAAATTTTATGGTACTGTACGACTGTCTACATGCAATATTAAAAAATTATTTTAAACATTTCTAAGTGCCCAAAAAACAAATGAAGCATACTAGTGCATGCAGAATTTTATCCTAAATCCAAATATTTAAAAATATACACAGTGTTCCATTTAAAATAAAAAAGTTGAACATCGTTGCTCAAAACAGTTGAAAGATATTTACGAACGGGTGATGTCAAAAGGTAGCTCTTGTCTTACCATTTAAGAATATATATAGTTTGTTGGGTCTAAAATTTAAAACAACGGAGTTATGGGTTGCGGCGTTTTTTAGGAAACAGCCAGTATATGTTGCCAGTTTGATCGCGGTATTGAAGCTTCGCTAAAGAAACTAAAACTAACACAAACAGCAATCGAAAGAGTAAACCTAAGAGATAAGATTAAAAACGGTAAGATAAGCGAAAAAGTAAACATAATCGACCTCATCCTGATATATGTTAAGCGAAAGTATAATTTTAATTATTTTGTATGAGTATATTTATTTCTCTAATTTTTATTCAAAGACGTCATTCATTTTAACGTTTGACTATATAAACATGGACTCCTAACGCCAACTTCACGTTGTAAGCCAACATAAAAATGAGATTTCCCCCTAACCCCGCCAGACTATTATTCACCCAACACTCGAAATTCGACTCTTGAAATGGATTCTATGTTGGTTGATTCCTTATACATTGCTTTTATGGGAAAGATGGGGTTGCTGGCAGTCTATGTTTATACATAGTATAGTCAAAGATTGTAACAGGGACATGTATCTCAAGTGCACACAAAAATTGTATTAATAAATTTCACGAAATAGTAAATTTTACAAAAAAAACCCGCATAAAGTTCATACATTATAAATTATTGCTAAACATAACCAAATATGCAAAATCCAGAAAGTATGCTCAAAACCTTATAAATATGCAAAATGAAACTTGGCTTAAACGATTTGTTTTCACATAATTGGTATACGTATGCAAAAAGTTTCGTCGGCATATCAAGTATACAAAATATGCATTTGCCATATAATATCAGCTTTACTTATTACTATCTTATCGTCAGCGTCACCGAGCGATTAGGGCGTCAAGCTGCAGTGTTACGGTACGGTGTTCAATCCCCATGTCTGGCAACTGGCGGGCGGCCCACCCAGTCGCTTTAAAAATTGGGTACCGAAACCACAGTTGTGGAGATAGGGAAAGTAAGGCAGTCGTCGAAGGCGTGATGCTAACCACATCACCCAGTACGCCGTTAACAGTGTGACAGATGACTGGGTTTCGGAAAGAGATATTTGGGCGACCCTGACTCGCCTTGTTTCAGGCCATGTTCCTACGTGGAATGAAGTGCCCGAACTTTACTTATTACTATAACAACTCCAGTGGCGTACATCACGCAAATTGAATTGTGGCCCGTCATCCGATAAGAGAGCAGCTATAATAATTATGTACATGATGATCTTCACAATTACTTTTCTTCTCTTCTTCCTCGTACTATAGACCAGTGGCGTGTTTTAACCCCAAAGTGGTTCTATGAGCCTTCTTTGCCCTTAGGCCGGGTAGGTGGCTAGCTTCGCTCGTCTAAAGTGAGGCAGCGTGTCCTTGTTAGGGGTTAACGACTACCACAGGTGTTAGGGTGGTAGCTGGGGCGCGGATTTAACTCAAGAGTCGCCGGGAGTCGAACCTGGGCCGGTCGCCTGAGAGGCGAGCATTTTCTAGCTGGGCCATCCGTTCATCTACAATTACTTTTCAAAACTTTAAGATTTGTACAGGTACATTCAATTCATTTATAGCTAATGGAAGTAAGAATGTTGGTTCTTTTCTTAATAGGGTTTTAGTTTTTTCTCGTTAACAACAGTATTTATTAGACAAAAATAACAGATGAATTAGACATTTATTGTAGGTCTGCATTCATAAAATGTCAGCTGCAAGAAAAATGTAAATGTATATAAGATCACAAAGAAAGAGGAGAACAACAGAAAAGACATTGAAAGTTAAAAACAACAAAACACATACTAACAAGATACATTCTAATCACACTCATCACTGCATAATCTTCCCTGCTAAATCCAACACTGAAACAATCACTGTCTTCGCCAAGATTAATAATAAGTGGATTCACAAGATGATCGTGCTTGAGATAATTGTAAGACATTGTAAGAAAATAAACACAAAATTAATAAAATAGGCGAGTATAATGTCTAAATATGTAAGAGAAAAGAAATACCAAACACATTATACTAAATGTCGAAAATGATCATCACAAACTTTGTTCGTCGTCATCCTTGTTAGGTAAATTATAGTTATTTACGTACCAAGGGCGTAAGAAGGCGTTTATAGCCTTGGGATCTAACACTGCAAGGGCCATAAACGTTAGTTACCCCCGAGGTGCATTCAATATTTTATGTACAGGCCGGTATAGTCACAACTAAAACCAGGTTTATAATTGCTTTGTTAGGATGCAAAATCCCATTTAACGCTAATATCCATATTTCAAACGTCGCGCAATCTACTCACCTAGAGGACTTTGCTCATGGCGTGATTTCGGTGTTTGCGTAGCGCGTGGGTCTTTGCCTTTTCGTTTCATCCTGTAATACAGTGCAGATCGGTGTGGTTCATCCACAAAGCTTTGGGTGTTTCGGCTTATCGCCTCATGTTTGAGTTGAAGATAGTATAGTAGTCTACGCCGGCAGGCGGATTTTGGAGATGTAGCGACGTTTTGGGAGCTTGTCTTCTACGCCATTTTGCCGGATCATTGCGACGAGTCAAAAGGACGCGGTCGGTTTTCTTAATCATTACTTACATTACCTCAACGTGAGATTGACCCAATAACCATCTTGTGCAGCTGATTGTGCCTAGAGCTATGTTTTTTCCTGAGAGGAATGAGAATCCTTCGAGAGCGCTGCGAGAGAAGGTTTTACCTTTGCAAGTTGATCATTATTTAACTGTATTTGTGACATTTTGTGTGCAATTCTAACTTCTGCTCGAGTGGTGCCCTTCACGTTTATGTGTATGTTATATTGAATTTCGACGTTTCATTTTGCTAGCGGATTCGATAGGATTCCTTCAGAATCCCTTGAACGTTACCGTTGCTTTTATGTGTTTAATTTCTGAACGTTATCCTCTTACTTTTGCATTTCATTTATCATGGCGTTACGCACGCATCAGTTGAATAATTCGTCCCTTAGGCCTCGCCGGAGCTTAAGTTGTGTACATTATATGATATTCAACTTTTAAAATCGTATTTCAACCTTTAACCTGTTTATGTACCATGTTTGTTAAATAGACGTAGGTATGTTTGTAATTTTACATTTAATCGTTTATTGTATATACGAACCTGTAATCCTGCCTATGAGGGGGATGCTAGTACCATTATTTTAGCTAGTTGAGTACTTTAGGAATTATACATAAGTATCTCTGTACTAGCTATTTCATACCAAGTTATTGACTAGCTATTTCTATATAATATTACAGTTGAATATTATACAATGTTACGATTTAGCACTTGTCTTATATGGTTACTGCGACCCTCTTATTTCAGATACATTGCGACTGACTGTCGCTTTTGAGTTTATGAGTTATCGTTTCTATCTGAGCAAATTTTTTGTAACAAGACTCGTTGGCGCCCTCAGTACGTATAGGTATTTTAGTAATTTTCTAAAGAACTGCACGCCGTCTTCGCTGCTTAGCTGGCTGGCCCTCAAATGTGTTCATGTAGTCTTGTGGTAATTTAGAAGTAGGGTAGACGAGTCGGAAATTTAGTAACAGCTTGTCAAACTGGCCGCTTAGCGGGCCGTAAAGTACCTGATGCTCCTTGGGCTGTAAAGTGACACATTACGCTCTTAAAAATAAGATAAAATATGACCAAATTACTCAGCTGGCCATATCGAATAATTAATTTTGACTTTATTTTAGCTTCCAATTTTGAAGTTTTCTTCTAGACCTTTGTATGTTGAAACCATCTCGTCCGAGGCCTGTATTACCTTCATTCGTCCAGTAGTTTAGTTCTTAGTATAATTTTTGTCTTTTTCTTTTTAAGTGGTTCCTATACTTTAACATTTTTTTTATTCTCTTTAACCACTGTCCAAGTGCCGCATCCATATGCCACCATTGATCTTGACACTGTTTTATAAATTCTCACTTTTGCACTACACGACACAGTTTTCGATTTCAAAACCGACTTAGAGCTCCCATTGCCTTGTATCCCTTAAGTCTAGCTTCTATTCTCTGTCATAATTGAAGAACCAAGATATATGAAATTCTCTGCTCTAGCACTTTTCGAGCTAACCAAATTGTATTTTATCTGTTTATGTGTTGTTGATGTTTCTCCCGTTTTACCTTTTACAACGATATATTTCGTTTTATCTTCATTTATTCTTAATCCTAGGTTTCTTGCTATTCTTTCTAAGCTTCGTATTATTACGTCGTTTAGTTCTTTTACCGACCTTGCCAATACCCCACATAAGAAATACATATGGTTTTTCGTAATTAGAGTTGAGTTCCATTTACCTGACTTTTACTTCGTATTATTTCATTATTCATATTAATCAAACCAAAATTATATGAAAGGTCTCATGCATAACTTTTGTGAAGACAGCGACCGCATTGGCCGCAGTATCGATACGGCGCTCGTACCTTCTCATCTTGTTTTACTATGCCTTCTAGAGCGATATCGAAGCGCTGACAGCGGAATACCTTATCATAAGCCTCTAGTTACTAGCAATTTATCAGATCGCCATTCATTTCGACTTTATTCGATGTTTCTAATAGTGTCATTGCTGTAAATCTCATCAGTTTGATTCGAATTTGTAATTCTATGGTTACTTTATCAAATTCATCTCTTCTTGCGATTCAGTTGAAATCGTTGTCTTCTATCAAGAAGTATTTGTTGTCGATACCAACTGCGATACATGGTCTTGAGAACATTCTCAATATATAAACTAGACTCTAGTTACTAGAGGGTTTAAAAAATCTCTAAAAATAACTCCCTACATCATGTCAGAATCATATCGAAACCCACTAGACACTGATGACTACCGCTCAAAATCCACGGACTGCAGTTGCAAGATTGTATTTCAAGACAAATGGTTTAATTGTAAACTAGGTTTCATACGAACTTGAATCACGAAATCAAATACTAAGCAAAGAAATGGAAATAACTTGTAAGTCATGTGTAAGGAACGATTTAGTTTTACTTGACTATCTATGAAACTGTGGGATTTTCCATGTTATTTTTTGCTTATCTTGGTGGGTAATAATTAAAAAAAAGACGTTAATATGGACTTGTTGCTAGTACAGCTCGTTGTCTCAAATAATTACGTACATAGTATTTACGTAGCAGTAGCATCACTTAATATTTTTCCTGTGGTAGTTTAATTAGCAGGAATAACTAGGTCTTGAATCTACACATTTCGAACAGGAGATTAACTATGAAAAAAGTGTTGGAAGAGTATATCATCTCCCATCTGAAGGTTTTAATAAAATGTTTTAAATTAAAATCTACAGAATCTTGTTTTACAGGTATCAAACGAAAATGTCAACATTCTGTTTACAAATTTTTATAGCAGAGTTTCCTGTGTGTAATATTAAAGAATTTGGACAAACAGATTGAAGCAAATGAAGTTACATAGTTAATTACTAATTAGAGAATAGCTTAGTATTAAAATGTTAGTTAAATAATTTGATGTCCCTTATAAAAAGAAGGGTATCTTTCAACGAGCTACGGAGTAAATTATTATTATTAGAGGTGTTTCCAAATCTAGCGCGGAATAGATGAAATTCATTAAATTAGTCACAACCACTACTATAGAATATTCTAAAAATATAGTCGTTGGTTTATATTTGAAAGAGCGTGTGAAGTTGCAGTATGTGTTTTCATTGAACTTGCCGTCACAGCTTTATGTATGTGCGAGCGTGTCTAAATACGTTTCAACGCATGATTCAATTTTGGCTTCAACGCTCCAGTATTAGTATTGGGTCCATTTCAACAACATTCATTAGTCATTACTCTATGTTTGCCATTATATCTCTTGCAAAAATGCGTTCTTTATCGCACTTTAACTGTGATATTTTCTTTCTCATCTAATGAAACTGTTTCTACAGTTGTTATTATACATTCCTTTTAAATTACTGATATATATTTTTAAAGCAAAACAACAATCCCACATTTTTTTTACTTCACTAATAAATCATCGCCAAATACCTGAGGAAATGTCCACTTAAAAGCTACCTAATGAACTATTAATGAATGCCTTTCTCCTAGTGTTTTTATTTCTGTGACTCATATTCAGCTAGCCCTTGCAAAGTTACCAAAATCTGAAACTTCATAATTATTATTGCTGTTACCATTAAACACGCTGATTTTGAAGACAGGCTACAAGAACTTGTGACCAGCTGGTTGGACACCATACCAACACCGTTCTTTGTACAGGGTGTCTCGCATCGATTGCACCATACTGTACCAACGTGTTCTAGAGCTGAAAACATCAAAAAGCCATAATAAACATATGCCTGTATACGTATTGTTTTCGGGATAATTGCAAATTTAGCTTAAGATAAGATAATGCATATCTATCAAAAACGTTTCTGTTTGTACCAAATGTTAATATGCCCACCATTAATATGAATGCAACCGCTAATTCTTCTTCTAAATGAGTCTCGCATTTTTTCAAACATCGCCGTTCTGCCTGATACGGTCAAAAACCCTTAAAATTCTATTTCTCAAATGATCGAAGTCCCGAAAAGGTTCTGAAGAAACTAAACTCTTTCAATAACTCCATATACAAAAGTCGAGGGTGTTCAAATCTGAACTTAGCCGAGCAGGCTAAGCTACAGGACCGCCTCGCCAATCCAGTTGTTCCTAAAAACTTCATGTAAAAAATTTCTAACATATCTCGAAAAATGAGTACTTTGTTTTGAAGAAACTCAATAAACTCAATATATGCAGGTGCTGTCAATCTATTTGGAATAAAAAAATGGTCTAATAATTGGTCTCGTAAAACCCCAGTCCAGACGTTAATAGAGAAACGTCTTTGATGGTGACTTTCAATTACGGCATGGGGATTCCATTCCTCGTAAAAATTGCTTCGTTATAAAATAAAAAGTTGCCAGAAAAATGAATGTTTTGTCTATTTTGACGTAACGCGCGGCGACAAAAAAATACTCTATTCTCTAAATCTCCTGCATATAAAGCTTGAACGGGCTGTAAGTGGTATACATATAAAAGTCGCTTCTGTAGCGGAGCTAGCCCAAACTATCTAAAAACTTCAGAAATGTTCCTTCACGTGCAAAATCGTAAAAGTGCCATTGATTAACTACAAAGACATTAATAAAAAGTGAAATTTGGTGTACAGCTGTACGAGCTAAACTCAGTGGGTGTTTTGAAAGCAACTGCGACGCAGGCTAGAGCAAAACCTGTCAGGCCATTTTTATATTTTACGAGTTTGCCTCCGTTTCAGTCATATTTTACCGTATAACCCTTCAACTAATTGCACCTAAAATTCTAAAGTTGTCACGCACGCAATTCCGTACCGCTCTAAACTTAATTTCGTCGTAGTTGCAGCTGGCTATTGGAGTGTTTTTCTGCAGTAAATTTAAAACGAGGCTCTGCGAGTGCGACAGAGAAGCATTCGTTCAATCGCATTCTTTCGTATTCAGGGTGCCTCTCCTGCCGTTGCCACGCGTTCTCATTGGCTACATCTGTTGGCGTGATCGTGCATTTTAGCGCGGAAGTTGGCTTCGCTTTGCTTTCTTGTTTAAGTTGATTTCCGGCTGGAGTTTGATGCGCTTGTTCGTGAGCGTGCCGTTCACGCCTTAGGACGTGGGCGGACCGTCGTTTTTGGTGCCGTTACAGCTTCATTCCATTTTCTGTGTTAGAGTTCTGTTCGGGCTGTCAAAGCGAGACGTCGTTTTGCTAGAGGAGTGCGCTGTAGTGCCCTGTGGTTCCGTATGGCCGCCACTTTTGCATAATTTCGTAGGGCCGTGAAAAGACCACTTTCCCAAACTGGGGATTAATATAGCAGAGCTGTCCAAATCTTTGGTCTCGCCGTTTCTTTGTCCCGAGGGGGGACGTAATTCAGTCTTCTCCACGTTGGTGGAATATATCTGCAGGTGCCACTCGACTCCCACGCCTTCGTTTGTGCGTCTGTTGCAGTAGACAAACCGCTAGCTGCCGTCACGCCATCGCTCGGCGGGCCCCAATAAGGTAGCGTGTGTGTAATTAACATTAATAATTAAACTTTTGTAACTGTATTTGCTGTATACGCAGCGTAACTTGGTCGATGTCATTCATAGCTAATTTCATTTATCTGTGCTGGGCTAATTTGAGCGCATTTACCGCAAACGCAGTGTAACTTGGCCGCTGTCATTCATAACTAATTTCATTTATCTGTGCTGGCCTAATTTGAGCGCATTTCCCGGAAACGCAGTGTAACTGGGCCGCTTTCATTCCTAACTAATTTTATTTATGTGTGCCGGTCTAATTTGAGCGTTTTTGTTGTATAACTAGATTCATTCGTCTGCCTACCAAGGCCTGTTAAATAACAAAATTCATAACTGCCTACCAAGGCCTGTTGTATAACTAAATTCATTCATCCGCTTACCAAGGCCTGTTGTATAACTAAATTCATTATGGCCTACCAAGGCCTGTTGCATACCTAAATACATTCATCTGCCTACCAAGGCCTGTTGCATAACTGAGTTCATGTGACCACCTAATTATAGTTAGAGATAAAGCGTCTCCCAGTTGGGCTATATATATTTAGCGTAGTCCCTATCTGTGTGTTAACCTTTTGTTTTTCTGTGTATCGCCAATTTTACATGTGTGACACGAATAGACCGGCACTTTAAACGAGGCCTTATAATTTACAACGAGTCTGTGCATGTCCACTTCCAGGTTATTGTGTAAAGATATATGTACGGCGAACCCTGAGTGTTTGAGCGTCACAGGTAGGTTGGTGACGCTTGCCGCTGCTGAAGGTCATGAGGCTGCTACTATTTTCCATTCCCGTTGAGTTCTGGATTTTGGCCAAGGTGCAAAGTTAGAAGGTAGGCTCATTTGATTTCCCGGTTTTCTCTGGGTCTATCTTTGTATGTCCGTTTATGTCGATGACACCGGGAGGCGCCGTATTTAATTTTATCAATGTTTACCACCCCTTTGGCCGTTGCCCGTAGGTAATCTTGTGAAGAACCCTTCCTCGCTCCACTGATGTTTAGCCGGCATATCTTGTTGCGGGTTGAGCAGCGGCTTAGGTGAGTTTTTGTCCCGATTATGTAAAATATCGTCCGCGCCGACCGTTTAGTTTTTGTATAAGCCGGCGCGGTTTAGACCGTAACAAACCTTTTAATATCAAAAACTGATTTGTGTACATCGCGCTTGCAGCAAGGGATGACAAATTGCTTCCTCCATTTTAGCCAAATTATCAAGCCCTTCGTAAACAACAAGCTGTAATATTTCCAAAAAACTACTCCGTATCGCCGCAGCATGATAACACCCAGCTAATAGGAGTACAATGGAATAATCACACCTCCTGCAGAGTAGAAAAGGGTCAGCTATGCAGCTGAACGGCCTAAGAGAAAGTGAAAATATTTCCTCGGCCCAGCGAAAGTACGTTCAATGTTTTGTTCCAGCGCAGCGGATAGTCACGCAACCAAAGCAATTATTCCGATCTCCGGGCCTGATCATCATTCTCGACGGACAGTAAGTCACTGTGAAGCCTAAGTGGTACGATGCAGCTAAGGATCAATAAAACGTTTCCGGTTCAAGTACATCCGAGACGGACCACCTGCGGGGAATCCGGTAATAAAATACCGTTGTAGGCCGAAGGGCTTGTGCCCAGCACAGCTGACAATAGATATTGTCATCGAAGTCTGCCCCGAGATTCCTCTGTAGCCGACGTTCTTTCAGGAACCCATTCTTCTTGCATAAGAACCAGTATTTAAGATTAGATAGCCTGGATTCTCAACATTGCGTCTCGATACTCCCACTTGACTTACTTTAAGCAAGACGAAGACTTCTGGTCAGTTTCCAAAGCCTACTTTTCGAGTCGGATTCCGGTGTTCGTGCATATAATTATCTATATTCAAATTCATGTTTCACATATTAACGTATTTGCTACATGTATATACGTATGTGTTAGTAATATTTTGTGTTCTCAAATAAATAAAATGGATGTTATTGTTGTCTACATTAGAGACCTGCGCGGGTCCAGTATATAGGACCCGCACCCGACCCGCCAACCGCAACTTCTGAAATTTTAAACCCGCACCCGACCGCGACCCGCCGCGCCGTTTCAAACCCACACCCGACCCATGACCCGAAAGTTTTGCACTTGTATGCCGTACTTGACCCCAAATTCCATTATTAGACCAGTACGTACCCGCAAATTGCTTCACATAGAATACGTGGTATGAATGAAAACGAAGTAGATGCTAATGCTACAATTTTAAGAATCTGCTTCGAAATATCTGCTCCATCATGAAGCATCTGGTCAGTTCCGGTAGTATTTGCTTAACGTCAAAGTATTTACTACACTCCTTATAGTATCTACTTTTATTCCGTAGTATTTGCTTTAAAATGTGTAGCATCTTCTCACTTTGACTTCTGCTCGAGAATTTACAGGTTGTTAAAAATGTTCATATGGATCGTTCAAAAATTTGGCACAATTATGTAAAATAAATCCACACATAATATATCGACATATTCTATCGGTTTTAATCGGATTGTATAATTTAACATTGGAAATCTTCATTCTAACTGCCCAAAGCATCTTTCTAAATAGCCCAGTCAACGAAGACCAAAAAAGGTCGAATAGGGGAAATAATTCGTGTAGTCGCAAATGTTTGTACAGTGGTAGGGGGGAGTGCCATCAACAACATACTAAAAATCCTGACCGGAGGGGGAGGGGGAGCGTTTAAAGGAACATTTTTCACGTTTTTCTTGAATAATTCGAAAACTGAGCCTTCTAGCGAAAAAGTGTTCATATATAAAATTAAACTACATGAAATTTCCTACAAAACAGGTTCTATTCATATTTTCTGTAGGAAGAATATTTTGCGAGATGCAAAGAATGGAAGAATCCTGGATTATTAAAAATAGTGCTTTAATGGTATAAAATTAATGTTTAATGTTAAATGAACTTCGAAATAACAAAAAAACTACATTAGTTATTAAAGACAAACATCTTATCTTGAATGTTCACATTTGAAAAATTAACAATTGAATCATCATCGTCAGGGTCATCTTGCAGATCGAGTAACGGTGCACCATTCGTATAAGTACCAT